>JAWQEG010000395.1:252500-315821 GCA_033782935.1 Petrolisthes cinctipes | reverse complement strand
CATGAGCTCACGTCTTTTAATGTTCACAATAATTTTACGATATTTCTTGTGTGTGTGTGTGTATCTCTCTCTCTCTCTCTCTCTCTCTCTCTCTCTCTCTCTCTCTCTCTCTCTCTCTCTCTCTCTCTGATTTATGGTTCAATAATTGTGTCGAAGGTCGGTGTAAATATAGCAGCAAGATTTCGTTTCGTTACAACACAATACAATTCATACACCGGACAGGAACCAACCAACCAACCAACCAACCAACCAATGTCACTTTCACCCCCCGAAGGAAATAAATTAACCCGAGGGACCTAAAAAATCAAACCCGAGGGAACAAAAGTTAAACCCGAAGCAGGACTTGAGTTAAAACCCGAAGGACATAAGCCAAAAAACCCGAGTGACTTGAGTTAGACCCGAAGGACATAAGCCAAAAAACCCGAGTGACTTGAGTTAGACCCGAGGGACTTAATTGACTTAAACCCCGAAAGACCTGAGTTAAACCTGAGAAACCTAAATAAAACCCGAAGGACCTAAATGAAACCCGAGGGACTAAATTTAAACCCGAAGGACTAAGACGTTTATTATGGGTCGTATTCCTGGTCATATCATCACTGTGAAAGGAGTTGGTGCATTATTTTTTTTATTTATTTTTTTAGTCCATATTAAAGATCGTGTATGAAAATTGAAGGCTTCTCTGATTCCTCCTGACTACACCATGGACGAAACGAGTTCCTTCCATATTGGTGGTGGTGGTGTTTCGTGGCAATATTTTTTTATAATATGTCTCCAATTTTCTGACTACGGTACATCACAGGGTCCCTTAAAATTTAATAAGGAGTTCAGTATTACGGTGTTTACAATGTTAGGTTAGGCTCAAGTTGTTATATATACATTACTCTGAATAATTATGAAGTTAAATAAAAACACAGTAAGGAATGCAGTTAAACTTTTCATATTGGAGACAGAAGACAAAGGAATAATACTGTTTTATCTTGCTGGACTTTTGTATTTCTAGAGAGACATTTCGTTCACTCAGTATTTATTATTATTATTATTATTATTCAGTGGAGTTTAGACACACAAATGTATGATAATATTAACACGTATCATGTTACTCTATCGTGTCTCTCTATCGTGTCTCTCTCTCTCTCTCTCTCTCTCTCTCTCTCTCTCTCTCTTTTGGCTCAATGGACCTTGTCATTCAACATTGTAAGCAAGAATATTTACTATGTACAGAATGGACAATAAAATGTATCAGTATCAGTATCAGTATCTCTCTCTCTCTCTCTGACTTAAAAGGATAATATTGTTGATTCCTGTTTAGTATGTCAGGAAACAGGACCAGAACCCACACTGTACCTCCCAATTAAGTGAGATTATTATTATTATTATTATTATTATTATTATTATTATTATTATTATTATTATTATTATTATTATTATTATTATTATTATCATTGTTATTATTATTATTATTATTATTGCTGGTGACTGTATTATATATTTATTGTCCCTAACTGTACACTAGATGATATGATATGTGGGTCAGTGAAGAAACATACACAAAGTAGCCAGTAATGTCCACTTTCCCCTACAGCCCTTATACCCCTACACATACACACACACACACAACCCACTCACCAATACAACACACACACACATACACAAATAACCCCCTCCCCCCCACATACAACCCCCTTCCCCCCCTACACACACACAACCCATTCACCCATACAGCACACACACACACACACACACACACACATACACATACTTGTACAACACGCACACACACACACACATACAACTCACTCACCCATACAACACACACACACACACACACACACACACACACACACACACATACACACACAACCCACTCACCAATACAACACACACACACACACAACTCACTCACCCATACAACACACACACACATACAACCCACTCACCCATACAACCCACACACACACACACACACACACACACACACACACACACACACACACACACACACACACACACACACACACATACACACACCCATACAAAACACACACACATACAACCCACTCACCAATACAACACACATATACAACTCACTCACGCATACAACCCACACACACACACACACACACACACACACACACACAACTCACTCACCCATACAACACACACATACAACTCACTCACCTATACAACACACACACACACACACACACACACACACACATACAACTCACTCACCCATACAACCCACTCACCAATACCACACACACACATACAACTCACTCACCCATACAACCCACACACACACACAACTCACTCACCCATACAACCCACACACACACACACACACACACACACACACACACACACACACACACATATTAGGTGAACTGTTTCCTTGCCAACAGCATCTTTAAATTTCTATTGGGAGGCAAAAATATAAGTCCACTGAATAAATAATAAATAGCATAGATGAATAAATAAGAAAAATAATAATAATGTACAAATAAATAACTTAGAATGATGAATGAATATATAAATAAATCGATACATGAATAAATAACTGAGATAAATAAATAAGAAAAATTAATAAGTGAATAAATAAATAAATAAATGCATAAATAACTTGATATACGAATAAATATAAAAATGAATAAAATAAATAATGAAATAAAAAAATAAAAAATAAAGAAAAATATAATATAGATAGATAAATAAATAAATAAATAAGAAGTTAGAAATGGGTCGTGTAAAGAAAGTAATTGTGTTGTTGAGTGTATTGCACAAGATAGTAACCCAACCCGACCCAACCCAAGCCAACCCCACCCAGCTGACAGACAGACCTTCATGTTTGACACCCGGAACTAATGCACCATTTTGTACACGTCAAGGTTTCCAAAAAAATGACCAAAGAATTATTACATCACAGTGGGAGACATTCACCAGTTCAAATATACTACTATTACTACTACTACTTATTATTACTATTACTATTAGTACTACTGCTACTGCTGCTACTACTACTACTGCTGCTGATGCTTCTGCTACTGCTACTACTACTACTACTACTACTACAAGTATATAATGTCTGCTGATAAATTACTGACTATAATCACGATAAGTAAAATCAGTGTGTGTAACATTTATATATATACAAGACGAAGGTAATTGGTTCTTGTGATGATACAGTCAGCCTGGTATCCCCTACGTCCGATACAGAGGGGGAGTGGGGGTGAGAGTTTGGGACCTGCTGGCTCTCTAACAATGACCCCACTAAAGGCTCAAATACAACCCACTCACCCATACAACACACATACACATAAATACAATCCTCTCACCCATACAACACACACACACACACATACATACAATCCTCTCACCCATACAACACACACACACATACATATACATACCATCCACTCACCCATACAACACACATACACTTACATACATACAATCCCCTCACCATATAACACACAATACACACACACACACACATACCATCCTCTCACCCATACAACACACACACACACACAAACACACATACATACAATCCTCTCACTCATACAACACACACACACATACATATACATACCATCCACTCACCCATACAACACACACACACACACACACACACACACACACACACACATACATATACATACAATCCTCTCACCCATACAACACACACACACACACACACACACACACACACACACACACATACAATCCTCTCACCCATACAACACACACACACACACACACACACCTTGGAGTTGGATCCCTTGCCTGTTCGGGGTTCTGTACTGACACTAGAGCCTCCCTTCCACTTCTTGAAAATGGAAAATGGGGTATTGATGATTATGATGATGGAAATAAAGTAACAGGAAGGGATAAAGGAGTTCAAAAGTGTATCCAGAGAGAGAGAGAGAGAGAGAGAGAGAGAGAGAGAGAGAGAGAGAGAGAGAGAGAGAGAGAGAGAGAGAGTGTGTGTGTGTGAAAGTGGAGAAGCAAATCGAAAGGAGAAGTAATATTTATATAATTTTTTTTATTGGTGGAGAAAGGAACTAACATGTCGAATATGAATGAAAGTGGAAAAACACACACGTTCAGTAAAAAAAAAAAAAAAAAAAAAAAAAAACCTATTAACACGAGTGAGGCGAGACAATATTTTTAACACGGTGACTTACTGAATGTGTTATATATATATACAAATCACGTGAAAAATCAACTCGGGAGAATTATTAACAAAAAAAACTCGACAATCAGCTTTCTAACCTCATGTATACAACCTCTCTTTTTTTTTTTTTACTCAGCAGCGGAGAAATTTCTGACGATAAAAAAAATTGCATAGCCTACGTAGATACTTTACATGGGTGGGGATGGGGGTGTGCTCCTGATTCCTGCAAACTATGCCACGAAACAGTTCCCTTGTATTTGTAGCATCATTGAGGTGGAATGTTTCGTGGAATAGTGTGGAGGAATCAGCTGTAGTCCTTCAATTTACTTGTGGCATTCATGATTTTGATTTGAAGAAGAGGACTGCACTATATAATATTATAAGGCCTGGAAGACCCTATAGCACTAGACAGAAAGAGATAGAAAGGAGGGACAACGCGTACGATGGAAAGAGAAAGCAGGGAGGGATAGTTGAAAGGGATTGAATGGCCCGTTTAATAGTGAAGGCAAGGAGGGACAATTGTAGATTTGAGAGGGAATGAATGGCCCGTTTAATAGAGAAGGCAAGGAGGGACAGTTGAAGATTTGAAAAAAACAACGTATAGGTGGAAAATAACAGATGAATTTGGCACATCATCTGTCGTTGAATAGGAAGTGAGAGAATCAGATCATGTCAAATTCTCAGTGACGTCATAAAACATTAAGTAGATATACAGTATAGAGTACGTTTGGTATGTACAGTCGCGGCACATAGTCTTTGATCAGGGTGTAAGGGGAAGTCTGTTCAAGGACTATGTGTCGCGACTGTACAGCCGGTTCCACTGCTGTGAGGGCCATACATACAGATTATTATTTCATTGTCATTCGTTTCGCTCAGCATACAAGCCTGCCAACCTCTATTCCCATCTCTCTCTTACTAGTGAGTGCTTCAGATGTGTGTCTCGGACCGAAGTTTGTGGTTCACGCCTGGGAGAGGGAGCGCTGAAAACACTGCAGTGGAGCCGGCTGTACAGTCACGAGCACTAATAAGTATACAGCTTTGGTTGAAGCTTTGAACAATCCAATTCACCAACGAAATAATTCCAGTGGAGATCTTATTGTGCATTTATTTACTGTCTCTAGGTATTCGAAGCACATCTGAATACTTATTAGTGCTCGTGACTGTACATTAGATTTGATTCCTCCAAAGAATGCCAGGAAACAGGACCAGAACAACAAAATTAATGGTGTCCTGTTGTTTGGATTAGTTTGTAGACATCAGTTGCACCAGCTTTACCAATACTACAAAGAAAAGTGTTGAGCTCCACAAATAAAAACAGCTGACATAAAACTCTGACGTCATTCCCACGCCCAATCAGTCCTGTAGCGTGAATACCTCGGAAGTAAATAATCAGTCAGTTAGTTACATTAATAATTACGGCAAAAAAAAAAAAAAAAAAATGACAAACCATGAAGATGCGTTTGTACTGTAATTGCATTAGGGTGCTGGTTTGTACTATACGAGAGAGAGAGAGAGAGAGAGAGAGAGAGAGAGAGAGAGAGAGAGAGAGAGAGATAGTGTGTGTTTGTGTGTGTGTTTCTGCTGTCCTGTAGAGAGAGAGAGAGAGAGAGAGAGAGAGAGAGATAATGTGTGTTTGTGTGTGTGTGTTTCTGCTGTCCTGGAGAGAGAGAGAGAGAGAGAGAGAGAGAGAGAGAGAGAGAGAGAGAGATAGTGTGTGTTTGCGTGTGTGTGTTTCTGCTGTCCTGTTCTACCTACAATGGTGAGAGACTGGTCAAGCTTTCATCAGTCTCACCAACCTGTACGTGTGTGCGTGTGTGTGTCCCTGGCTTGGCTCTGAGGCTGACGTCCCTGTGGCGTGGAAATTAACCTTTTACTTGTTGTACGTGTGTTGTGAGGGACCTGTGTGTGTGTGTGTTGTCCTCTGATATATAATAATGTGTGTAGTGTGAGTCCTGTGTGTCATGCTAAGCGCCTGTGTATTCTGCTAAACGTCTGTGTTGTGTGAATCCCTCGAGTAGTGTTACGTGTCTGTGTGTTGTGTGAGAGTTCTGTGTGTTGTGTGAGAGTGCTGTGTGTTGTGCTAGACGTTTGTGTTGTGCTAGACGTCTGTGTGTTGTATTAAACGCCTCATTGCTTGCTTGCTCTATGAGACTTCTGTATGCATGTTTTATCAGTATTAAATGCTATATAAAAATCAAGTGCTATATTAACTAAGATAATTATGAGAGGTAAGTCCTAATGTTACACTACCAGATGAAAGTGTTACCCACCCACGTCACTGTGACAAAGCAACATCCGTCTCCCATGTAACACTACCAGTCTTCTTAATCCACTTTCCCTCAGAACTCACGTCACCTGCTGGCACTAAGTTTTTATTTTATTTTTTGTTTTGTTTTTTACATTGTGGTATTTTTCATTCATATTTTTTGTTTGCACATTTAAAAGTTGAGAGCGATTGATTACACATATGTACTGTAAATCAGCTGATCGTAAAACAAAAGAAGTATTCCTACAGTTGGCAACGAGCAGCAGGATGTGAACAGTTGCCATGGAGTCAGTTGCTACTAAATTTTAATGTTTACATAATCATTCAACACATCCAGTAGTCGTCGTGGTCTTCGTCATGTGAGAGGATTTGGGATACAATTCAGCCACTGTGTACAAGGAAAAAAATACAATTGTGATCAGATGTGGCACAAAAATCGAACGAATACAAACCACCAGAAGCGTTCGTACGGCATAATAATATCAGTGAAGGTCACTTGTTTCCTACTCTAACTTCCTATGTTTTGTTAACGCAGCTAGCAGTGTCTATGTGTCACCCGAAACGTTACTGAAAGTTGAACATTATTGACCACCAACGAGTGATAGACAAGATGTGAGTGTGTGTAAAGCTGTAGCCTACCTGGGAACTCTTAGATTGCCTGGATTGAATCAGAACACAGGTGAGAGAGAGAGAGAGAGATTGAGAGTTATAAGTGAGATCACCAGAACCTATCCCCAAGTCCCTCTACCACCACTACCACCATCACCGTTACTACTACTACAACCACCACTACCACCATCACCACTGCTACTTAGCCTATCTCAGGAATCACTATCACCCCGTACCACAGGAATCACTACCACCATCACCACTACTACCACCACCAGGAATAACTACCACAACCACTACTACCACCACCAGGAATAACTACCACAACCACCACCACCAGGAATAACTACCACAATCACTACCACCACCACCACCACCAAGTACCTCAGGAATCACTACCACTACTACCACCACCACCACCACCAGGAATCTGTTACCACCAAGATGAATGACCTAACCAAAGATGCAGCTCCTTTGGGCAATGCACCTCGACCTAACTTCATGTTCAACCAACAACACTATTCTCATTTCAGACCACAGGTGAGTGTTGTGTTGTGTTGTGTTGTAATGGGAGAATATCTTTTTGGTGAATTGGAAGGTCTGTGATTCCTCCAAACTATGCCAGGAAACAATTCCTTTATTAATTACTTTTGAGATTAATTGTTTTCTGAAATATTTTGGAGGAATCAATATTCACTTAATATTCACATAGTACAGTGCTACTTGGTAATTCTACTGAAGCAATTGAATCCTTCAAACTATTCCAAGCAACAGGTCATCATTAATGTTGTAAATCTGGTCCTGTTTCCTCCTTCTCCTTCTCTTCCTCCTCCTCCTGTGTGTGTGTGTGTGTGTGTGTGTGTAAAAACTGCATTCCATAACAAATGTATAAATGTGTAACACCAATAATTGTATGTCTCTCCATCTGTGCAGTGTGTGTGTTGTTATATTTCACTCATACACACAAATATGAATTAATGGAGTCGTCTATTTTGGTTTAATTAAGAGGATAGTACAGGTATACTTTTTGTAAATTGGAGTGTCCTGATTCCTCCTCCACAGTATGCCGGGAAACAGGACTAGATTAACAAAAATATGGGTGTTCTGTTGCCTGGAATAGTTTGAAGGAATTAATTGCTCCAGATTTTCCTACAGTACATGGGTATACTATCCCCATAACTAGAAGGCTACTTACTACTGATTCCTCCAACTTATGCCAGGAAACAGAATAATAAGATAAGGGAATCCGTTTTGTAGCATAGTTTGGAGGAATTACCAGCACTCCAATTAATCTGTTGAGAAAGGGAGATACTTTAATTTGAGGGTAAATAAATTGGTTGGCTACTTACTGATTCCTGCTAACCATGCCACGAAACAGATCCCTCATTAAGGTAGTAATTCGTTTTTGTTACATTGGAGTGCCTTGATTCCTCCACAGTATGCCAGGAAACAGGACCAGATGAACAAAAATAATGGTGTTCTGTTGCTTGGAATAGTTTAGAGGATTCAGTTGCTCCAGATTTACCAACACAAAACTTCCCCCTTAAAGCAACATAAAGGTCGTCTGTTTCCTGGGGTAGTTTGGAGGAATCACAGACCTTCTTATTCACCAACAAAATAATCTCCTCTTAATTAATACATGTGACACGAGTAACTATTTTTCTCATATATATAATTACTGTAACTCTCTCTATATAAATGAAATATGATGACGGATGGAGAAGGTTACACTGAGTTATTATGGCAATCTAGATTAATAATTAGTATTGCTTGGTTGGTCAATCACAGCTCAGTAACTTGTCACAGAAATTACCAAAGTCAGCAAGTCAGTTGATGATTTCTTATTTCTACACACACACACACACACACACACAAAGAAATACTACGGTAACTAAAGTCAGTCAGTTTATGATTTGCTAGTTCTACACACACACACACACACACCGTGAGATTAAATCAGTCGTGTTGATATTTTATTTTTACACACACACACACACCGTGAGATTAAATTAGTCGTGTTGATATTTTATTTCTACACACACACACACACACACACACACACACACACACACAATTTGTAAACTTGTAGGTCACCAAGTTGCGCACACAACCGTAGTACTGGAGTATGTAGTACAACCAAAATAAACAATAGTGTGTGTGTGTGTAAATAAGAAATCAACATCAATGATTATTCCCATGTGTGTGTGTGTGTGTGTGTGTGTGTGTGTGTTGGCAAATACTATTACGATTTTATATTTATTTCATTACTATTTCCACCATCACCGTGACAATAATAACAACAATACCTGTATGAATAATAATAATAATAATAATAATAATAATAATAAACAGTCGATATTCATACAATAAACTAATGCGTCAGGCAGGGCTACTAAAACTTACGATGAAATACCACAACAAACCGCAATAATTATTAGGCTACCGTATGAGTAAAATTTCAACAGCAAGGAAAAAAACCCGGGGACACTGAGACTGTATATAGCTAGCTGTGTGAAGAACTATTGATGGAGAAAAGATCACAAGTGTATATTGTTTGGCAACGCAGAGTGTGACAATGGTGATGCTTGCCACAACAATAATACACTCTGACGACGTGACAAAAACTATCACAATCAAACACACACACACACACCCCACCACCACCACATCAAGGTATCGCTCACTGCAAACAAACACATTATATTATTTTGTTTCCTGTTGTTGACCGTTCGCTGTATAATATAGAGGGTTTTTTTTATTATGGGGATAGTACAGTGTCGGTACCAAAATCTGGAGCAAATGATTCCTCCAAACTATTCCAAGCAAGCCACAGGCCACCATTATTTTTTGTGGTTCTGTTTCCTGGGCATACTTTGGAGGGATCACAACATTCCAACGTATCAAAAGTACAGTATGCTCTCCTCTTAATTAATTAACCTTTAGAGGGCTGGAAGTGTTTTCTGGCGTTTTCTAATTTTGCATAGAGCTAAGTATGTTATTAAACTAGAGCGTTCTTAGACAGTAAAACCCCGTATTTTTAACATATTAAGCCAGTGTAAGGTAGCCTATTACATCCCTACTCATACCGGGCTTTCATCCACGAGGCAGAGGGAAGCCAGTGTTAGGAAATTACATACCATCTAGGGCCGGATTTTCCACGTCTCTCACCCCGAGACTGCTACACTAACGATGGTTGATGGTGGTCCACACATACCTACATCAGAGAAAGAGAGAAAAACAAACAAAATTAGTCATAACTTCATAAGAGAACGGTATAAAAGACCAGGGAGGTTGAGGGTGCCGGCCAGCTGCACACTCTGATAGAACCAGCCCCATCACCAATAAGAAACACACCATGTAAAGTATATGAAAAACTAGCAAAAAATAGTTAATGGGAGACATAAGTAAATCAGTGAAGTACATAATTTATGGCGGAATAAATACTTCAATCCTAAATAATCTTCTTTTAATAATTGCTGATTAGAAATATTCACTGATTTTGTTTTTCCTGTGAATGCCTACGTAATGGGAAGCACGGAATTGGTTAACGAATTCAGAGACATTTATTTTTGCAACTGTAATAGAAATAAAAGAATTAGCATTCCAAAAATATTACGCAAGTACCGGTACTCATATAATTATTACACACTATGAACGCTGTACCATTATCGCTGATAAAATTACTGCCACAATTATGGTATTAGCCAAGTCATTAACCTACTGCTGTACTATTTCTCATATACAATACGTGAGGAGACCTTCATTAATAATATTCACACATTAATATAATGTTTTATTCAGTTGCCACAAATTCACTGGAACTCTTTAATTAAGGGACCCTGTGATCGTGTATGAGACCTTGCAGCTTCGGATTCCTCCTGACTATGCCACGAAACAAGCTCCTTTAATGTTTAATGTAGGTGGTGTTTCGTGGCAATGTTTGAACAACTCGCTAACCTCCAATTTTCTGACTAAAGCAACGTGACCCAAGTGTGCTGGGTTTGAGTGCCATGTTTACAAATCTCGGAATATTTCTCTCCAATATTTTCCTCGTTATCATTATGACCTGATACAGCTTATATACCAACCTAACCTGATTAAAAGTAACGTGACCCAACTCATGGACGCTGTACTTCATAAGAAACTCAGTCTCAAACTCATGTACACTTGGTCGAGAACAAACGTAATTAATGTGACTCAACTCATGGAAGCTTTACTACATAAGAAACTCATAGTCTTAAATTCGATACACTTGGGGAGAATAAACGTAATTAAGAGCCTAATACTACAGAAGAAACTATAGTCTCAAACTCGGTACACTTGGGAGAATATTGGTCCCTGAGCGGCAACACCACCATGACTGTACACATGTTATTGGTGAGCGTGACTCTAACCTCGGTGGTGTCTCCCAATGTGCGTTGGTTGGCTCCACCATTTTTGTGTTCTATTTCATTTTCACTTTCTACCGTTTGCGCTTGACTGCTATTCTCAGCGGGCCACCACCGTGAGTCAGCAAAATGTAAGCAACCATTTCATCCACTGCAGCACGATCGATCAGTCCCACCACACCACACCACACCACGCCCCACCATACCACACCACACCACACCACGCCCCATCATACCATACCATACCAAGCCACGCCCCATCATACGACACGACACCCCATATCATACCATACTACACCACGCCACCATACCATACCATATCACACCAAGCCACGTTACGCCCCATCATACGACACGATACTCCATATCATACCATACCACACGACACCCCAAGCCTCGCCACACCTCACCATACCATACGACACCAAGCCACGTTACGCCCCATCATACCACACGACACCCTATCATAGCATAGCATACCACACCAAGCCACACCCCACGAGACACCATGCCATACCACACCACCTCCCGTTACACCCTGTACGTCATACCACACCACACCCTGTTACCTCATACCACACCACACGACACCAAACCACACCACTCCCCCGTCACACCCCACCACACCATGCCACACCTACCCACGCCGTGGCTAATTAATGTTCTACATACTATCTACAATGTCCATAAATCATTAAAAGGTCTCTCAAAATAATGACATAGGCCTACTAACGTTAGTAGCAGCCGTTTACTACATTATGATTATGCCTACATAGCCTATATTAACTAACAGAGGTAAAGTCACTCTGAATAGGCACCATCCGTTCATTCACAAAGATATCTACGGCCCTACACCATTACCGTCACGAGAGACGATATCAGTGTTATTAACCACAAGACAGAAACAAGATCAGTTGCTCCAGATTTAACAACACTATACTTCCCCCCCCCCCCTTAACCCCAGGGATATAATTATAGGCTTTATTATGAATACCACTGTAAGCCTATACCGAGAACATGACGAAACCTCTCATAATTTGCACTTGTTCGTGTGCTTGTATTATCCACTGAGCTCTGTCAACAACTGGAGATGTGATGCCCACCATTTAGCGTGTGACTTTGGGCGGCCATATTTTGCCACCCACAACAACAGTGCAGCACTGTGTTGCACTGTGGGACGGGACCCTTCACAATCTACTACAATATGACCACCACAATACCAACGCCTCCCTGGCGGAGAAACTCTGAACAGACTGAACTCTTCAATGTAATCAGCTGCATCGCATTTCCATATTATAGAGCTCACTCAGCTCAGTGGTATTATCTCAATTATCTGACCCAACTAAAATGTTTCACGCTCATTTCGAAACAGCGGACTATCAAATTTCCTTCTCTTGAAGTACAGTGTGTCCATAAAGTATCTGATCTAATTATATGAACATGTAAATTGTTCAGATAATTTAAGGACTCCCTATACTATTGATCTATATTATTATTTCACAGCAGTGCCGGGTTCTAGACCTTGCCATGAATGAGGCTATGAGAGCTTACGATCAGTTTTAGCAAAGGCACGGTCCAGAGAATATTCTATGGACCGTGAGCAAAGGAGTAGTGATCTTTACACTCGTAAATACGAACCCTATTCATCATACGTAACCTAACCCAATGTACTGTACACTCCCACACAGGCACCACAGGTTTTCAACATCACGGGAAGTACAGGTGTACACATTGGTCCAGTTATTCACCAAGTACAGCCCCGTCCAGCCCCACCATACAACCCTGCAGATCTTCCACTCAGGAGAGACGTCTATGCTTTGTTACAGTGAGTCCCACGGTCGGGTTGGCAAGTTTGTCGAAATAATTTTGGGTGTAGTTCGATAAATCCAAACTGTTTCAAGCAACAGGACACCATTAGTTTTCTTCATCAGTCTAGTTCCCTGGTAGCCTATACCCTGTAGGAAACCAAGGCACCCAAATTTACTATTGGCCACAAGAATTCGTACACACGCTGTTGTTTTCGATAATTTACAACATATAGAACATGCAAAACTATGTAACTGCAATACATTATCATTAATTTGTTTTGGAATAACAGAGCCACTTCGTAGACCACTCATTGGCTTTTTCCAGAATAATTACCTCTTTCAATATAGCCTGTGTAAGAACTCCTGTGGCCAAACATACCAAAAGTATATGATCCCATTTAAAACTATCAGTCACACACAATCGACTCCCTCGAGGACAGGTTCATTGGCTATTTGGTCAAAATTATATGCTTTGCCGAATGCCATGTAATTACACAGTCACAATAACAAAATTAGCTATCAATTATGGATTAAATGTACTTTCAGCATCTAAACAGTATTTCCATTTTCTGGCAGGTGTGAGCGTGTAGTGAGTGAAGAAGAGAAGCTGATAGTAAGTGAGCACCTGGGTGAAGTCTGGACCACTCTTGGCCGCCTCATGGGATTCTCATCAGGCCAACTGGAGAACCTGAAGGCAGATTACTCGCGTTCCCAAGACCGGAGCCACGAGATGCTGAATATGTGGCATGACAGGGAGGCCGAGGGAGCCACCATGAAGGCACTCACCACTCACTTGCTGGATGCCAAAGCTTATGCAGTCGTAAAGAGACTCAGAGCTTGACCCTACGTGCCGCTGCGGAAATTAGTAAATAAAACGATAATGCAATCAGGTTTCTTCATTAAAATGCAATGCTGATCTATTGAATGTAGACAACGTATCGTCTATACACCAAGCAGAGATGCAATAATGTTTGTATATTACTACTAAATTAACACTACAGATCCAAAGATTTCCATTAGAGAAACACTACAAATCCAAAGACTTCTATTAGAGAAACAGTACAGATACAAAGGACAAGAATATTATTTTAAATTTCCTTTAGCTTTATTATCAACACCAAGGCTTTACTGAGGCTTCTTAGTCTTAACAGGTGCCACCCTGTCCCTCCTGCCTCTCCTGCCTCGAATCTTCCTGAAGGGCTGAGCTTGCTGGGACCTCAGGATGGCAGAGGTACGGCGCAGAGCAGCCTAAAAACAATAAAAACTCATTAATTAATGTGCTTATCACAGCTAACTTTTATGCTTAAGGTTTCAGTACAAAATCACGAGCCATGCAAGGGATAAACCCCACATGTAGCTCCTGTGGTACCGTGGACTTGAAACTACAGAACTGTTTAAGGAATCTCCCAGGTAGTCAGTGGCCCCCAGACTCCCTGGGATTTGCTTTGGTAGCCTGGGTATATTGGGTCATCCTCACTTTTAATTCAATTTGTTTTTTCATTGTGACCGAACGTACCTGGGGTCTGTGGGGCAAAGGCCATCTGCCCCAGGAGAATGGCAACAACAACCCCAAAGAACTAGTGTCATCATGAGTCAATTAAATATTTCTGTAGACAAAACTTTCAAAATAATGAAATAATTGTCATTAGTTTCATAATGATGGCAGTGTTCTTAAACATGGATATTTATACAGTTTGTGCATTTAGGGTTGTTGATGGTCTAATAATGGGTTAGAGCAAAGGTACCCAAGCTGGGATCAGTGAAAGGGCTCACAGGGATTTAAGCACACTTACAGGTACTTTTTTATGAAGGAATTATACATAATTTATTTTTCTAGTGGTGGTAGTTTTCATACCTAATTTACATTGTTTTGAATTTAGTATTTATGAAAAAAATCAAAGAAAACTGGGTTTTTCTATAAGTAACTACTACACGTCTGTTTAGCTGGGGGGGTCCTCGCCTGGAACTGATTATGATTGGGGGGTCATTAGTATGATAAAGTTTGGGGGAACCTCTGGGTTAGAGTACCTGGTCAACCTGTACCAGCTAGAGGCTCTTAGCTGTGGCCATCAAGTTTTTTCAATTCATGATAAAGAGTTGACTGCACTCCCTAAAACAAATCTCAAGAAAGTTAGCCTTGGAAGCTGACAGAGTTTAGTAGGGTAACATGGGACATGGGCTACTCCCTTCACGACACTGTATCTGTTATGACTTACTGTACCATATTTAAACACTTTATACTTCTAACAGTCATATCAAATATATAACAAAAGTTAAGTATTAAACGTGTTGTAATTTTCCCAATAAACCACACTTAGTTGTCCCACTTAGGCTGGCTTCACACGAGCGATTTTTTCAGCGCGGTTTAGAAATTAATTAAGTTAAATGGGACCATTCAGACGCTGTCCGAGCGATGAAATTACCGTGCGGACAGCGGTCAGCGTCCGCGTGCACTGCCACGTCGCAAGTGGTCTAGAATAACACAGAAGTTTATGGTGTGCTTCACACAAGCGGGTACTTTCCGCGCGAACACCAGCTGTGGTTCATCTGTGGTACTGGAGAGTCATGACACTCCATATTATTTTATATCAGCTATGTACTTTTTAGTATAAATTTTTAATATTAACAATAATATTGATAAATTATATTATTATTATCGTTATCATTGTTGTTTTTAAGGTTATTGTTGTTATTGCTATTACAGTATTATTATTGTTGTTATTGTTGCCATTGTTACTGCTATTGTTGTTGTTATAGTTATTGCTATTATTGTTATTATAGATATTGTCATAGTTATGGTTTTGTTTTGTTTTATTTTATGCGCTGTCTTTTCTTTTTCTTTAATACCTTAAGTATACACAGACAACTCTCTGCTGTACGTCCTCCATTACCAGCACAAGCAGATGAACTAACTACCCTAACATGACGCCTTCAAAGCTACCGCGCGGTAGTTTACCGCTTGTGTGAAAATAAAGAGCGGCGACGCGAATATTTGACCGCGCGGAAAAAAATCGTTCGTGTGAAGCCAGCCTTACAGTGACTGACAGTAATCTGAACTCGACACTCACTCTGCATTAAACAAAAATTCTTTATACTCTAAAGACCAGGCCATTGGCACATGGTAATGGCTGTCTGTGAAATCAGATATGTTACATGACACACTATACTGTGAATTACTGTATTAAGGACCCTGTGATCATGTGTGAGACTTGGTGGCTTCTGATTCCTCCTGACTATGACACAAAACAAGCTCCTTCAATGTAGGTGGTGTTTGGAGGACTCGTTAACCTCCAATTTTCTGACTACATCACGGGGCCCCTTAAGATACCAAGTAAAGTGTTAACTTTAAAAAAATGCAATTATATAATGGCAAGTTTAAGATACAACCACCTGCCAAACGATCTGACAGCATTACCTAAAGAACTACCACACACTGACAACAATACAAATAATTAGTACAAAAGGCGATATTAGTATGACCTACAAGAGTTAAATATTTTACTGAATGCAGAATGTTGCATTAGCTTTACCAAAAAATGAAGTAGCAAAGAATTTTAAAGGAAGAAAAAAAATACCCATTTCACACACACACACACAAAAAAGACTACTAACCATCCTAAGATCCTTCCTGTAGTTGTTTTTGTTGATGAAGTTTTTAACGGTGAGGAGAGTCTTGCGTGGGTCAGACTTGATGGTTGTCTTACAAATGTTCTTGCCTGGCTTGTTCTGTTGAAGACAATTAGTTGAGAAAAAAAAAATAAGTAAATAAATAAATTAATTAATTAATTGCCTCATGGGCATTGGAAAATATGAAAAGAAAATGTTTTAGTTAGTCAAGGAGGAATATAATTTCATTAATATCAGCAAATACTAACACAATATCAAGCCCCCATCCTAGTTCTGTGACTACACATTTGCAGCACTTCCCATAAGCCTTTTCTATCCACTCTATAATAAGCATTCCCTAAATCCATATCGGCAAAAACCAGATCCCTATCTTCTTCACAGGCGATAGGCGAGAAATTTCTACATCACATGTTCAACAAATCCTCTTCCACCATGAAAGCCTCCCTTCTTGTCATTCACTAACTTCTCATGCAAACACAAATCAAAACAAAAGTGAAAAGTTTTTACAATACCTTGTGCTTTTTAGTTCTGAAGGAGAAAACAATGCCTTTGCCATCTTTAGCGGGGTCAACGCCAAGCACTCGCTGCTTACACAGACCAGTGTAGCGTGGGCTGTGGACATTCTTCAAGTTGAAGGGTTCCTGTTGGAAGAAATTGACCAGACATGTTTTACTACCTATAGTTTTCTTATTCACACGAGGCTTCCGCCGATAGAAGGGCAAATTCACCAAAACACTTGAATGTTCAAATTTTTTTCCACCATATAGGTGTATGAAACAAATGTGTATTTGATAATGTAAAAATTAGTACTGTACAGTATTATCAATAATAATTTCCTAAATATATAAAGGGTACATACAGTCCACCATATGAATAAGTACACACATTTTTAACTAAAAGTAAGTCTGTGTTTAACCCTTTAACCGCGGGTGTCGGCATATGCCGACAGCAGTACTGAATGTGGGTAATCGAGGGTGTTGGCATTTGTTGACAAATGCATTTTCAAATATGCTTGGTCCCTGACATACTAGATAAGGCTCACAACAGAGGGGGTGCATGCTTAGGAGGGTCCCATGAGTCAAACCATCCTCGTCCAGTCAGTGTACCAATATCTATCATCGTGTTTGGATGTATTTTCAGTGCTCCGCCTTTGCGTTAATTACCATATATTTGAGTAAAAACGAGTGTCGTTATATTTCATATCGTGTTGAAAAATGTGATTTTGACACGTTTTATGATGAAATCAGAGCATGAAAACATCCTTAGAATTGTCAGGAGTGTAAAAGTGAATTTTGAGTTGTGGCTATTCTGAGCTGGCTACCCATCCTACAGAACACCAAGAGACAGCTAAAAGTTTTTACTTCAATATCATGTATAATTTATTCATGAAGGTCAAGTGGTTACACACTTAGACGCCAAATGAGTGTTTAAGTTTTACAAAAATATGCCCGCAGTACAGATTTAACAGGCTCGAATATGACCGCAGTTAGAGGGTTAAGGAGGAGATAGTGTTGGTAAATCCGGAGCAAATGATTCCTCCAAACTATCCAAGCAACAGGCCAATATTATTTTTGCTTGTTGGTCCTGTTTCATAGCATGCTTTGGTGGAATCACGGCACTCTAATGTACCAAAAGTATACTCTTCCCTTAACCTGGTATCATTGGAACGGCACATCCAGACGTACAATGAATCTCCACTCCTACATTTTTCCTCCTACGGTTACCCTCTCTAGCACATGTTTTTAACTTCTCTATGTGCTATACAGTATATACCTCTGAACCATTCTGTGGTTTGACTGTCTCTATCTCATAACTCTATTTACTGTATACCATACATAGGCGAACACTGTTAACAGGTATTGTAGATAAGAATATAGTATCTAGATCTCCAGGACCACAACTCAGTCACCACAAATAAGTTCACACACAACAGTTACCATGACTGGTATAAGATTATGTGAAGTAATGGTCCAGACTGCAATGTTCCTGTCCTGACCATGTAGTAGTAGTTGCAGGAAATACTAAATAGTAAATACAGTACTAAAGGTGCATATTTAAAAAGAATACATCTTAAAGTAAATGAACACCCTTTTTTAAGATGAAATTGGGTATTAAAAATTAGATTTAGTACCAACAGCATTCCCTTCAAAGAGAGCAAATTATTGCAGTATTCAGTTTGATGTATTTTAAACATTATTGAATAGGTTTTAGATATTTATCACAAATAGCTCCCATGTTTCTCTAATGAAGAAGTTGAATTTTGAATACAGGCTGAAATTACAGTACACTTGACCCTCGATTTAACATTACTGGAAAGTTGCCGTGATCTAGGGGATAAATTGGAATTAATACTGTACTGTACATACAATATACAGTAAAGTAATTCAAAACTCATGTTAGAAGTAAGGACAAAGTCCATTGAGAGGTTGTTCACTCTAAAGGGGTTAGGCTTGAGCTTGAGCGTAGTGAGGGTAGAGAGGGTGGCTAAAGGCACACGTAATATTGTTCAGTTTTCACCAATAGTCCTTGAGTTTTTACTAGTACAGTACACAAGCATTTTCTGAGTTTGTTTTAAATAATTTTTTTAATAAATATCGGCTGACTCACTGAATAACTGACCGTCACTGATACCGTGAGCCCTGCACGCCTCACCGTGTTCTGGACAGGGTACTTGCGTGTTGGGTGGGAACGCCACACTGCCACATAGTGCAGACAAACTTTTCAAGTAATGGACTTTCTGTCCGATGCGTAATGATTGTCCAGTATGGGGGTCATTTTTCCTAAACCTATCCCATAACCCTGAACCTATGTTTGTTGTTATGACCTATATAAATAACATAAAACTAATGCATATCTTACAGTTGAAAAGGGCTTCCCGACATCCCTCCTCTTCATGCGATAGGCATGATCATTCCGAATAATCGCCCAACACAAATCACCAGAATGTTCTGCCGCAGTCATGGCTTATCTGAAAAAAACAATGATATATGGAATAACAAATTATTTCCATACTGTAAACAGTCATGTATTTACAATGTTAAAAGTGTTCCAGTAATGAATAAGAAATTTTTCCACATTTTTATTAACACCTTTGCAAATACTGTATCATCCATCCTCTTCATTCAAGTAAAAATGAGGTAAATAAAAAAATAGTTATGAATATTTAGTGTAAAACAGAATTTAAAAAATTGAACATATTTATACCAGAAAATAGCATAAAAATAACCAGACACAGAAAGACAGAAGAGGAAAACATTATTTTTTGTTTTGACCATAACTGATCCCTATCGAGACCTAACCAGAGTACACTACTGGGACCAAATCAGGGCAGACTACTGGGACCTAATGCCAAAACAGGATATCGTATTTTTTCACTATATTGCCGTTCTGTAGCAGTGTTGCCACATCCGGCTAGGTCCCGGTAGTTAGCCCCGGTTCTGTCCAAATAGTAACAACTGAATAGATGCTCCTGTTAGGTCCTGGTATTTTGCCCTGCTTAGGACCCAGTAGTTTGCCTTGGTTAGGTCCCAGTAGTTTGTTGCAGTCTAGGTTAGGTAAGAATGGGCAAAATTTCCAAATGCCCTATCTTTGAAATGCCATAGATGAAAATTAACTTATTATGGCATAAATTAGTGGGTTATGATAGAAGAAAAACTGGCATTTATCTAGTGTATTGTCGTTATGTAGCAGTGTTGCCACATCTGGCTAGGTCCCGGTACTTTACCACAGTTAGGTCCCAGTAGTTTGCCCAGGTTAACTCAGGCTAATTCATAAATGCTCCATTTGAATATACCCTATCTTGGAAATGGGGCATTGCCGAAGAAAATAGTCTTAGAATGGTATGAATTTGTTGGTAAAGTGGGTAAACATCATAATAGAAAATGGCAAGGTAATTATCTATTATATTGTCGTTTTCTATTACGATGTTTTTACCTTATTTACACCATTCTAAAACACTTTTCAGTATTTATCTAGAGTCCTAGACTATTGCCGTTTTGTAGCAGTGTTGCCAGATCCGGCTAAGTCCCAATATTTTACCTCGGTCAGTTCCTGGTACTTTATCCCGGTTATTTCCCGGTAGTTTGCCCATGTTAGGTACCGGTAGCCTGATGCGATCTAGGTTAGGTAAGGTCAGGCTAATTTCAAAATGCCCCATTTGAATATCATGGAAATGGAGCATTTCCGGAGAAAATGCCATATAAGAAAAGTTTCTTAGAATGGTATAAATTAGTGGGTAAAGAAGGTAAAAACATCGTAATACCAACCAGCACTTTCTTCGGAAATGCCCCATTCAAACCGGTATTAGTACAGAAGTAGACCTTAATTCAGCAGTGTTGCCAGATCCGGCTGGGTCCTAGTATTTTACCCCTGTCATTTATTGTACTTTATCACGATTATTTCCCGGTAGTTTGCCCAGGTTAGGTCCCGGTAGTCTGATGCGGTCTAGGTTAGGTTAGGTTAGGTCAGGTCAGGTAAGGTCAGGCTAATTTCAAAATGCCCCATTTGAATATGCCCTATCTTGGAAACGGGGCATTTGAGGAAGAAAAACCATAGAAGAAAAGTGTCTTAGAATGGTCCGAAATAGTGGGTAATGACAGTAAAATATCTATTATACAGTAAGGTCCACTTCTGTACCTTTACCTTCAAACCTCATCTAAATCGCAGCAGACTTCCGGGACCTAACCTGGGCAAACTATCGGGAATTTAACAGTGGTAACGTACCAGGATCTGACCGGGTCAAAATACTGGAACCTAGCCAGATCTGGCAATACTGCTACTAAACGGCAATATACTAGAAAATTACCGAAGAACCAACCTAGAGATCGGCAATATCATAAATATTTACCCAGAATATTTCCACATTTGATGTATGTAATCCTAAGAATCGCATGAAAAACAGTTGGAAAACCCATGAATTATCTGTCTATTGGGCCATATTTCCCATACATATATATGAGAGATTAAGAGTTGAGCAAAGTAAGATTAAAGTATACCAAATTCAACCCAAATCACATATATTATACAGAAAATTAGATATCTCGTATATGCCTAACTCGGAAACAATATCAAACTAATAATATAAACGAAATATAATCATATACTCAAATAACAAACTAATATAAACGAAATATAAACATATACTCAAGAACCAAAATTTATCCAAGTGGCAGTAATGTGTTTGTTGTTTGCTTACCCTCGTGTGTGGCTCTTATGTCAGTCATTTAACTCTACTTACACACACTTAGAACCCTTATTCATACCCCAAAATATGTACCTTTCATCCTTAGTTACACTCTTAAATATCACAGGCTACACTGAGGACTATAACCATGGCATAATATTTAAAAAACACTGGCCCAGTAACCTTACCACAGGCGGCGTGTTGGACCGTAGCTGGTAAAGAAAGATGGCTGCTGTTACCGTTGTTGTTGTTATCTAGATGGTAGCAAACCAATGGTAAATCCACACTATGCTTATGTTTATTTTTTCAATATAATGAAGTTGTAGATAGATGTATATATTAATTATTTTACAAAAAAAAATTTAGTATAAAGTAAAAAAATTTTGATGGCTATATAATAAAAATAAGAATTTTCCTGTCTATATTTTTCAACAGCACACTATTATACTCTGTGATTATACTACATCTATACTATAGATGTGTGTGGCCTATATGGCAGGTGAAATTGGATGTCGAAACATTGGATAGAATACTTAATTCATATTTTCACCTTTTTTTCCTATTTCATTCCTAATCTCTTTCCAAAACAGCTTTCAGTTTACAGAAAAGTTTTCATTCATTTTGCTTTTCAGCTTCTCATTTGTTCCCTTCTCCCTCACAAGCTTTTTATAATTCCTCTAACTCTCAATATATTCTCTACTTTTTCACTCTGAATTTTTTTCGTGAGATCCCAACAGCAATTTGGTTGCATAACCTAAATCTCATCTACAGTATCTGCATTCCACTACTGTATGCAGTATCCCAGAACTTTGGCCTCTCCACACACTTTTTTGTCCTTCTTAACCAAGCTATCCTTTTAAATTTCCATAATCCTTCAAGATCCCTTTCCTCCATCCCTTTTAAACCAAGATGATTCTCCACTTGACTCACATCGTATGCGATGATACTATACAGTAGTTTCGTAATTTGTTACCTTTTTTCTCTTTCTTCCCTTTCTCCTGCTATAGTTCCTATGTCATCCACCTCCTAGAAACACTATACACAATACAATCATATAATCAGACAACCCACCACTCAATCCTCACTCTGCTTATGTATCGTACACATGATTATGTACTTCATTTCCTCTCAACCAGCACAAAATCAGTCAGGCTTTTCTTTTTTCTCGACTCACTTTCAAGCACACGTGTACCTTTATAG
Organism: Petrolisthes cinctipes; assembly: GCA_033782935.1. NCBI lineage: Eukaryota > Metazoa > Arthropoda > Malacostraca > Decapoda > Porcellanidae > Petrolisthes > Petrolisthes cinctipes. Next base: position 292,567 of record JAWQEG010000395.1, on the reverse strand, counting down.
GTTGGAAATAAGAGTCACACACAGATGCACTAGTTTTCTTTCATCATACATATCAATCAATCTCTTTCCATTATCATTTATTCCAGGTACCCCAAACACTCCCATCATATAATTCAACAGACCTATTCCAACTTTACCCTTCCTATCCCCCATTACAAACACTCTGTAGCTATTTGGAACTCTCTCAACCACAACACTGAACAAACACAAGTTTTCTTTTTCATTCTCACTTTTATCATCACAAGGTGCACAATGCAATTACTGTACAAATATTACTCTCACTCTTTCAACTTTAGACTACACATAGTACATGTACAGTCATGAAATAGTATTCAGGTGTGCTTCCAATACCTAGAAATAGTATATAAGTGCACAATAAGATCTCCATTGGAATTAGTTTGTTGGTGAATTAGACTGTTTAAAGTTTCAACCAAAGCTGTATACTTATTAGTGCTCATGACTGTACCATGAGGTCACACACACATACTCATTCATCAGCAGACTCACACTTTCCTTAAATTTATCTTTCATAGAAGATAATTACTGTATCATAATACCAACCTATAGTACAGTATATTGGCAGTACTATACCTGCATAAACATCATTTAAATAAGTGACAAAAGGAAATTATTATGGCAAATTATAATTCTGTTTATTATAAAACATTAATTGCTATATTAATGAACTCAACTCTCTAATCTATCTTTATACTAATATCTCTGATGTTTCATTCCCTATGGGAATTTGTCTATAAGGGGTGGCCACAGCAAAGGAGAGCGAATACCTTTACTTCATTCAGCTCATTTTTACTGGGGAGTGGTACACCCATTGAAAATGGACCATTTCACTCGATGGTGCAGTAAAATTGGGTGGTGAGGATAACATCCCCATCCACAAGAGGCGTTCTTTACCACACATGGTTGCCACCAAGGCAATCATATGTGATGGACGATAAGGTGACATGTCCTTATACCTAACTTACACCAAACAATCAGCCAAATCAAGACTGATCTCAATTTATATTACAGTTGCTCTGTATATGCTTCCACAATAATAATTCCTTGGTTAGAACTGCAGCTGCTCTCATCCTGTTGATCCAGTTCTTTCTGCTGCACTGTGTTCTGCTGCTGCTGCTGCTGTTGTTGTTTATCTGACCCAGGCTCCTGAATTTCATCCTGTTAAAATAATCATTGCTAGTTATATTACAATAAGTACTGTACTGAATTGCAGTCTGTCCCCCAACTGCAATTCAGGGTTGCATTTTCAACTTGCATCAAGGCAAATTTTGTTACTGCAGACTTAAAGAACTTTAATGTACATACCACAACATGTAATATGAATCTCATGAGTCAAATATTTATCCCATAGATGAATTAGAATATGCTATGCTTAATATATACATAATTAGGGTAAAATTCCTCTAAAATACATACTTTCAACAAATATCATGAAATAAAACAGAAAGAAATGTAATACATGTTTCAGTAATCCTACAGTAAAGGGGGAAAATGATAGACATAGGTAGCTTCCATATGTTTGTACACTACATGAAACCCTCTCACAATACATTACAGTACTTTACCTTGTGTCCTTCTTGTGCTAGCATGGAGTTGATTGTGCGCAGCTCTGAGAGAATTTGTGTGAGGATAGTGTTGGTGTGCTTGAAGGTTGACTGTCGGCATGAAGCCTCCACCTTTGCCTCCAGACGCTCCAGTCTCTGCCACACTGTCCCACCTGACTCCAGTTGCTGCACACGACCTAACACGCTCTTCTCTGAATGCTTTCCGACCTTTGCTCTGCCACCTGGTTTGCTTCGCCCTCGCTTCACAGCACGCGCTGGTCGCTCTGCTGTGATAAACATATACGGTACTTGACTTTGAGGTGAATGAATACATTATAATACCACAATATTGGGGTTGCAGTTTTTTAAAAATATCTGAGATTTAAAGCTGCTCAATAATCAATCTGAAAAGTGGGGTTCCACTACTTTTAGAAATGAATAATACAACTTGTTACCTTGGAGCAATTTTCACATGCTTTTTTTGACAAATATAGTTCAAGTATAATTTATCATATACAGGTATACAGTAGTACTTTTCAGAGACTGTACATAATTTAATAAATATAAATCCTGACAGTATGAGACTAATGTAAACAGACAATTTTCTGACCCATTTTAGTAATACCGAAGTTCATTAGGCTCTATACCATAAATACTGAGAGTGGCATTGTCATTGTAACCACACTATGTCTCTCATATACATCATCATTTCTTTCCCCATCCCACCTCATAAATCCACATGCTCCTCTCAAGAAGCTCATTTCCACTGTACTTATTCTAGACTGTTGTGTCATATTCCATGTTTATGCCTCTGACGCACAGGTCAGTGTTGGCAGGACTACATTATGAAAGTGTCCAGCTCTATGGATAATACCTGTGGGTGATGATTCAGCAGAGTTGACAAGGTCTCGAACTTGTATGTAATAAGCCCAGAGAGGGACTGAACCAGTGGCTTTGGCTCTAGCTTCGTGGTAGTGGAATCCCTCCCGTAGGTTCTGCCATTTGCGTCGACACTGGTTTCTGTCAGCCTCATACCCAGCCTCATTCATCTCCTGGGACACCTCCTAAACAACCCAACATGTCATTAAGCAATACTGTAATCAATCACCTTATGATTTATAAGACTCATCATCATCAAGAGTATGATTTCCTTTTCTAAGGGTTGATACAAACTTAAAAATCAATTAATACAATAAAAATACTGTACACTATAGAACACTCTGTAACCTCAGTTTAAACTTCCTATTACAGTAATTTCTCCCCACAAGTGGGGAGGCTAGACCAACTAGAATAATGAGAAAAAGGAAGTGACAAGAGACACAAGACATCTGGAAAAATAGCTAAGAAAATAATGGACAGAATTAATTTAAGATGACCACTCTAGAGTACTCCCCCCTCAAGCAAGCACCAGAGAATGTGTCACTCTTATAGAAATCATTTGCACATAATTACTCACTTTTAGTAAACATTTGACTGCTTTTCTGTAATAGTGAGTTGTATATTTGTCTTATATATTAATAAAGAAGCAGCTTCTAACTTCCAGCAAACACACACACAATTTAATGCAACAAAAATCATAGGAGTACATGAAAACAATGGCGAGATATCTGTATGAGTCACCCCTGAGAGGAATAAAATTATTGTCCGCAATAGTACACATCAACATTGTACAGACAACTTGTAACTGACTGTAGTTTGTTCTCCCAGTATACGACCTGCAACAGTCTATGACGAACTGCTGCTACATGATCTAGGACAGGAGATTTGGAATTTTGCTCAACAATTACCCGGTCTGAAAATGATCCTCAGTGTTTCTCACTTATCCACTAGATTACTGATATCCCTAGTATATGAAATACTGTACGGGTATTTGATTATTGTACAGTGCCATAATTCTTTTTGATGTAGGTTATGACAAGGATGGACATTAACAATTTAGTATGACAGCATTATAAAAGATGCATAATTCCTGTCATTCAAAGGGTGTGCAGTATTACTTCACAGTTAATTAAAATAATATGATCAAGTTTTGAGCTAACCTGCCAAGCAGAGTGCTTTGTGGTGTTGAAAGAGTAGAGTGCCGGGTGGTGGTTACCCAACAATTCCAGCAGCTTTCTTGTGGCAGTATCATTCCATGTCATCTTTCCTGTAGTAACACCAAGGCTTATCACAGCAGAAGTAGGGTCAATTAAATATCTGCTATATAATATCTTACTACTTATGTCCATCCACCCTACAATAGATGGCCATTTGCATCTACTGTATATCTCAATAAATTTAGGCAATTTCTTTATCATCTACAGTACAGTACTTGTAACCATGACCATGGGTTTCACATCTACATTTAAGTACTGTAGAAGCCACAAGTAAATTTTTGTGAATATTCGGGCGACATAGATTACAAATATTGTGACCATAGTTGTAGTAAAAATATTTGTAATGATATTGATATACAGCTGCATATTGTACCTGTCCAAAGAGTAAGTGATTAAGGCCTTAAATTAATATCTGACTTACCGTCTATGGTCATCTCTTCATACTGAGCGTGCAAACTGCTGACTCGGGGAGCCACTTTTTTACCATTAGTTAATCTGAAACACATATTCACAGTAAGCTCTAAGTGTGTGTTGCACTTTCATACTGTACATTAAACTAATTAATATTACAGTACCGGTATATAATTATACTGACCACACTAACAGCTCACATCTCTACTACAGTTAATTAGCATTAGTATTAAATTGCTTATATACTCGTAGTAGAAAAAGTATTTCCACAGTCATTATTGCATGTTAAATGTAGATGGTGAAAAGTAATAAAACACTAATAAGATTACTCACGCCTCTTCTCTCATCCCAAGAGGATCTATTTCATTGCCAAGGATGTGATGTAGAGCATCAAAGTACTCAAATCTGAAGCCAGACTCCCCATTAATCTGTTTTTGTAACACTTTCACATATGTACCCTGTTGGATGGTAAGATAATTAATTTTCAGAGTAACAATTGGTCAGTACAGTATAACTATTTGATAGGTGAACTACAGAGAAAAGTCATGTTTAATTTGCAACACAAATCCATCAGTCACTCAGTAGAGCATTTGAGGCCTGTATAAATCATTATCATTACATCACATTCACAGTAAAGCACAATCTGTTATCAAAGCAAAAGATATCTAGCAAGCTGTCTACAATAAATTCATGCACACCTTTAGGTTCCTCCACTTTTTATCACAATCACTTCCGGAGCAGTTATAACCATCTTCTTTCATACACTGAGCGACAGCCTCCCAAACTGCCTTTTTCTTTTTACTGCTATCATAGAAGTCTTCAAAATATTCCTCCACTTTAGAGATGAGTGTTAGGACTTGCTGTCGGCCCCAGTGGAACTCTCTTGGCACATTGGTAGTGACAGAAATCACTGTTGGAGTCACTCCACTTCCTGTTATCATAAAGAGCTTCAGAGATCAGAAAAAAATCAATCTTAATGGTAACTATTATATAATGGCTGGCTTCTATATTAAATTAGAGTAAGGTACAGTACTATATTTTCAAAAGACCTACAGTAACCCTGGGACTGAATGGGGTAATACTGTACATGTTATACACAATAGAGTACCAGTATATCATTACTTGTTACATAGCATTCAATATTATTTATGCAGTCCAAATGTACTATTATATCTAATGGAGAGGCTGTTTTAGTTTAAATAAGTAGAAGTGAGATTGGATGTGTGTCCTCCTAACAACAATCCATAATTGTACTCACATCTTCAACATTAATTACCGTACTAGCTTTCATGTAGTATTTTTTTTACACTGACTGATTTCATTATGAAATCTTTAACATCTACTAAAGTCATCTTCAGTTCAACACTTCTCACATATAAAAAATACACAGCATTGGTCTGAATCAGCACATTTCGAAATTAAACACTGCTTGGATGCCATCCGACCATCTGTCAAACCCAAAGAACACCTCACACACGATCCAATCTGGTCGGATCCAACCAGGCCTTATTGGTGGTCTCACGGCCAGACCGCACCGTGTATGGAGGCTTTTAGATGGTAGAGTATGGTAGAGTATTACGCCAAAATAATTGAATGCATAGATAATTATTCTGGAAAATTACCCAACCCTCAAGAGACACTTCAAAATGAACATTCCAAGTTTGTACCGGTAGTTCAATTTTTAAGACATTGATGATTTTATTATTTCAAATTGCCATGACAGCCAATAGTCTAGATAAATACCATAAATACTAATAATAACATGTAATTCTATGCCATTAATACTGACTGGCCCTGTAAATACTAATAACACCTAATTCAGACTAGCCATGTAAATTATAATAACAATAACACTTAATTCGGTATTCATCTAGACTATTGCCGTTCTGTAGCAGTGTTGTCAGATCCGGCTAGGTCCCAGTATTTTGCCCCGATCAGGTTCTGGTACTTTACCACGGTTAGGTCCCGGTAGTTTGCCCAGGTTAGGTCCCGGTAGTCTGATGCGGTCTAGGTTAGGTTAGGTAATGTCAGACTAATTTCAAAATGCCCCATTTGAATTTGGGGCATTTACGAAGAAAATGCCATAGAATTAAGTGTCTTAGAATGGTATAAATTAGTGGATAAAGGTGAAAACATTGTAATATAAAATGGCAATAGAATAGATAATTACTCTTAATTCTGACTAGCCATGTAAATACTAAAATTAACACTTAATTCTATACCATTAACATAACACTTGCTGTAAAATGATTCCATTAATTAATACCCGACTGGCCATGTAACGTTAAATAATATCACGTAATTCTAATATTCATGTAAGTTAATATTTCCTAACATCAGTACCTTTCTTTCCCTCATCAGAACTCATATTGGTACACTAGACACACGTAATTTATATAATAATTTGTAGTAGAACCTTTGACAGCAAACAAACACTATTATTGTTATTGTTATTATTATGCTCTCAGTGTTGCCAGGTCTGCTTGACGAGATGCCCCTAACTTCACCATCTTTTGAATTTCCCCTTTTTTTGCCTCATTAATTCTCTGTTCACTCATATTGAACATTATTTGACGGTCTTTTTGTTGGTATTTTGTCTGGTAATGAATTTTCCTATTTTACTCTTGATAATCTTTTATATAATTTCCTTTGTGTGTAGACTTCAAAATTTCCTAAAACAGAGAAATTTGCCTGCACCCGGCAACACTGTGTACTCTTCTTCACAACATTGACGACAACAATAATACAAACTTCACAATATTGACAACAACAATAACAACAACACAAACTTCACAACATTGACGACATCATCATCATCTTCCCAGGGGGACTGACTTTATTCTCTCTGAATATTATTAGCCATCCCCCCACAGGGCTAGAATAAAGATTGTTGTAGGATCTCTGGTCATTTTCTAGTGGATTTGACGAGATCTGCCCACATGAATTAAAAATCCACGTGAGGTGTGCTGCAAGTCTGCAACCGGAGGCTCTTTTTTTTTTACTGCCGTGTGGACCACCAGCACACATGGGTGCATTATCCCTTTGTATGCAGCAGTGTCAACTCCTTCCCCCCCTTTATGGTCCCTTCAGGGCTGGTCTCATGGAAGGTGCGGCCCCACTTGTAGCTCTTTGTACATCTTGCTTATTAAATGCTTGGCCGTTAAAATCGAACAGTTTCCTACTTGGAGGTTAACATAGGCATGTGGTATTACACTGAAGGTTTATAATGAGCTCACTTTCTGCCCAAGAAATGTTCCTGAAGCTTCGTTCCCTCCGGGAACTCCCCCCCCCCCCAAGGGGATGGCCACGGCAGAAGTGTCACCAGTTTCCCCTGTGAGATAACTCTGGGGGGTGAGAGAATTGAGGAAGTGGAGTTTAAGTACCTGGGTACAGTTCTGTGTAAACATGGAAATATGGAAGAGAAATTAAGGAGAGAGCAGTGAAGGGGAGACAGGACATAGAATCACTGGGGAGGATTATGAAGGGTAGAAGTGTGAATATGGAAGTGAAAAGGGGACTACGAAATAGTATAATCCTGCCAACACTGACATGTGTGTCAGAGACATGGACATGGAGTAGGGCTCATCAGTCTAGAATAGGTGCAGTGGAAATGAGTTACTTGAAAGGAGCATGTGGACTTATTACTAGGTGGGATGGAGAAAGTAATGAGTGTGTACGAGTGAGAGGGCAATTGGTATTGAATGTGGAGTGGTTGAGAGAGTGAGATGGTCTGGACATGTAGAGAGAATGCAAGGCGAGGAGTTTGTAAAGGTGTATGGAAGTGAAGTTGTGGGACCTGGTGTGAGAGGCAGACCCCTTGTTAAATGGCAGAACAGAGTAGTAGCGTATGTAAGGGAGGGAAACTTGTGGGGTAGAGGAGGGCTTAACCAAGTAAGGAGGGAATGTTTGGTTGTCTCATCATCATCATCAATACCCCATTTCTCTTTTATCAAGGGTTGGGTGCTCCAGTGCCAGGGGCAGAAAAAGGAGGCAGAATACCAAATGAAGAGGCATCTCAATCCATAGAAATTGCTCAGATCCTAAATATTAATTACTAAGATTCAATCTGAGCACTAACATCAAAGTATAATTAGGAAACCACAAAATGATTAACAAAGATTTCTTCCTAGTTACCAACAAATAATACACAAATGCAACAACCATACATTTATTTTTACTAATGTTCCATGATCTTGCAGGATTATGAATGCATGAGAAGTACCAACTCCAGTAAAGCTTTCTGCAACTGACAGTAATGTCGACAGCCAATATTGTAGTGGATAACCATAGCTGGTCAATCAAATTAACAGCATGCAAGGTAATGATATCACCTGTTGTGAATATTTACTATCAGTTACAGAAAAGTAGAGTACTGATTCCAGTATCCTATTCAGTAACAAGGATTATCAGCTCGTTTCAGATTATTTACTTTCATAGTATATATATATAAAATTATATACCATACTTGTATTCTAACTTACCGTATAAAGCTAAGGACAGTGTGGGTAAACTTATAATCTTTATACCTTAACCCATTGCCTGAATATAAATATATTTAATTATAGTATATACAAATTAATTTGTATGTTATAACTTTCCATTGCACTAGAGAATCAAAGCTAATTTAAAAGCATAGTGTAAGATGGATACATATTATGTTCTCATAACCCAATAACAATAAAATGAATGGCAGTAAATCATAGCTAAATCTACTTGTGACTAAATAAATACTGTAGTACATTGAGCACTAGCAAATTATTGCATACTGGAAAACCACAATGGTAATGTGGTGTATAATACACATATTAACCTTCAGAAAAAGTTGGGAAATATTGGATTTCTATCTCTACCTTTATGAAGACCTCATCAAGTAAATGAAGAGAGAAAATAATTTAATCCTACACTAGCCCTGTGTTGACCATGCATTCCAACATAAATTTGGAGATCTATATATCCATTACTTTTCCAGTGGGTGTATATATGTATGTGGGCTATTAGTAGAGTATGATAGTGAATATAAAGGGAAACATAATTATTTATGTGATTTGAACACCCAGAAAGATCAGATTTTAACTGAGAAAATGAATTACTGAAAGTGATGGTGGGGGAAGGTATACGAGAGATTCCTAAATTCCAATGGAAGGAAGAGTTCAGGGAATGTTTGAAAAGATAGGAAGGAGGCTGTGGTGTGGGTAAAATATGGGCCTATCACACTGGCACATTTTTTTTTTGTCTTTTTCTTGTGCCATATTTGCTCCATATAGATTCAAGGGTGCTCTCCAACCCTCTGAAACTGGTTGGAGGATGAAAGAAATCCTAGGACAGTATGCAAAAACATTAATGGCATGATACCAATACTCCCAAGACACAATACAGAGCCATCGTATCTGTGCTGTGCAATGTCAACACCACTGATATTTTTGCATATGAACTCTGGCTAACAGCAGGAAAGAGGGAAGTGAGGTAATGTGATACCCACTTAAGAGGTCTTACTGATGTTGACACTCCCATTGAAGAATATGGCACCTGGTATCGACAGTTATAGAAACAGGTATTTCAGGTTAGCATTAAATCAGAGTATAAAATCAATCCACTTACAAATCTGAGAGTAATTGTACTTTATCAGTAATCCTCAGCAAAGTACCGTATCATACAAAGCAGACCACAAAAAAAGAAAAAATCCAACCAATTATTTCAATAATCAGATGAAACCATTAACAAAGAAATAAAAATAAAAAACACACACACACACAAAGACAAGTGTACAGTAATAATTTCGTTTAGTTAGGGAATAGGCTACTTCAAAGCCATTGTCAGACGAGAAAATCACTGAAATAATATCCTTACTCTAAAAATAATCACTTGCACATAAATGCCCCATAATTTGAACATATTATTACAAAGAAATATGAGAAATGACAAGAGTACAAGTAAACATAAGAGAAAAGTCCAAACTGCATCAAAAATATATATAATAAATATATTTAAAAATTTTAACCAATGAAAATATATTTCCTTTGGTGATTGTAATAATTAGATACTTTCTAACTTAAAAAAGCATCCTGCGTGCTTTTCCTGTTGTGCAATGGCGAGAGGCTGTGGCTGTCTTTCTATGACCAGTTTCCATCATCTTATCTTTTCTCTCGTCTGCATCTGGAGTTGACAAAACATATGTTTTCTCCCTCTGCCATTTCTTTCCTTTTGGCCAAAGTGAGGTTGTGGATAATGAGCTTGGAGGCAGAGTAGTGACGTCAGAATGGTTTGCCTGGGGTGTCTTTTCCAGCAAAACTTTTCCACAAGGGTACTGTAAATAATTGACAGATGGGGTGGTTGTAATGGAAGTGCTGGTAGAAGAGGACAAATCACACACTATCCTGTTGTTCGCTAGCCTTTTTCCTTCCAGCCAAGTAGAAGAATTAGGTGAAGGTCCAAGAAGTAGATACTGAGCATTTAGATGGCTTGTGGTGGCCTCTGTGCCGGAAGGAGTGGATGAAACAGGCCAAGGTAAGCGATTGCACGGAAAGCTGAGAGTTGGATGAACTAATGTATGGTGACTGGTAGTGGTAGTGGCAGTGGTGGTAGTAGTGGCATCAGCAGTGCTTGTGACAGAAAAGTCAGGCACAGCAACCTTGGCAGTGGTAGGAATGAATGCCCTTGTTGATGATACTTGGCTCTGGGGCATCACTGTACCTGAATCACAAAGCAATAAATTAGTCCAAAAATACATGAGGTATTTTATAGCCCAGTGAAAACTCCAACCTAAGCATTTGCAGAGCAAGGATGAGATCAGCCAAGTTGCAAACAAACACCAATAGAGAATACAGTATGGTATATATATTTTTCTCAAATTTATTCTGATCAATCATTTAGTCTTCAGGCATTTGCTTTTTCTCTACTGCTAAGCTCATAAATTTGATACCATTAATGACTGTCAGTAATAACCAATAACTACACACATTTAGGCAATCATAAACGATGTGCAAACTACAGTAAGAATATAACTCAGGTCAAATACATATTGGTACTCTAAATTACATGATTTCATAGTCTACAGACAAATCATAATCAGGTAGGAAAAGCATGTTGTTGTTGCTCCAAATGCTAGTTACATTATACTGGAGGTGTAGCAAATTGTTAGCTAGCCTAACAAATAAACAAATACAATATATTTTTGTCTGAAATCTTACTGTTGGTAACATAAGCGCTGGACTGCAGGTGAGGAGTGCATTTCAATTCACCATTTGTGACAGGCTTAATGTGACTTGATTCATCACCAGACCCAACAAGACCATGCAGTAGACAGGTAGCAGGATCACACAGGCAGAGTTCATCAAGCAAGCGCTCAGACCCAGAGAAAGCATTGTGCCAGGACTTAGCAGGAAGGGTAGGCTTAGCAGATTGGCAAGAAGCAACAGGGAGGGAGGAAGCACCAAGAGAAAATGCAGCGTGCATAGAAGACGTTTCAACAAGGGAAGACGTATTAGGCAAAGAAGAAACACAAGGCAGGGAGGAAGCAGCACCATGACTTGAGAATATGGCAGGCAGGGATGATGCACCAGGGTATGAGGATGTATGAGGCTGGGAGGAACCACCAGGAAGAGAGGGACTATTAGAATGGGAGAATGTAGCAGGAAGGGTGGAAGCCCCAATCAAGGAGGAAGTAACTGCGATGGAGGATGTTGTAGGTAGTGACGAAGTAAAAGGATGAGCTGAAACAATAGACTGGAAGAGGGAGCGCTGTTGAGGAATAGCAATGAGTAACTTCTGTCTCACTTCATTTTCTGACTCTTTTATCCACTTCAAATGATCAATTTCTGTGGCAGTTTTCTGAGGCTTTAATTTCTTAACGCTTTCATTGTTAAAACCATTGGTCTGAGAAGTTTTTTTTACAGGAGTAAAAGCACTGTATGTGTTGTTCAGACTAGATAGAATTCCGTTTGATAACACATCAAAAATCTTCCTTGGACCCTTGATTTTGGAATCTATATACTGTTCAGTGGAGCACCTGGCCTTGATAATGCCTTTGTCATCGATTGGTATAAATTCCAATGGTGTCTGACATGATGGTTCTACTTTTCTAAATGAGGTATTGGGAATAAACATAGGTCTGCAAGTATCCTGCTGGCTAGAACACACTGGTTTTTCTTGATGGCAAGGAGAACAACGGATATTACTACAATACTTAGTGTGAACAGCGGGATGATTAACATTATTGGATTGGTTCTCTGAAGCTGGGCTTAAAGACAGGTATTTGCCACATTTCTGAATGGGAATACCAATAGCATGAGAGTTTGGTTGACTGTGGATAGAGCAGTTGTTGACAAGAGACACAGAGACACTGGTGTGAGACTGGGACAGGGAAGCATTAGAGTGAGGCAGAGATAAGGATGCACATGCACGAGGCAGGGGTTTAGCTTGGCACACCAGCTAGGAAAAAAAAAATCAGCCATTAAATTATTAAGGAAGTAGAAGCTATGTGGGTGCATGGTCTTTTTATATTCTTTTAACAAAATATATCACCAGATGGTAGTCAGAAATTTGATAAAGTTTTCAGTTGGTATGATAGTGACAAACTTTCTCAGTTTTCTTACCTTATCAGAAGAAAGTCCATCGTGACTAGAGTTTCCAATTACTAAATTCTTGGGTCGAGAAAACTTGAAAGTGTCTCCAAAAATCTCCTCCAGCTCACTGTCTGTGCTGGATCCATCAGGGGAAGGCTGCCAACCCCTCAAATGACTGTAATACATAAAATTTGTTACTTTGAAAATACACCACTTCATTAGTTGATTATAATATTTTAGAACAGATACTAGCCAACTGGTCCACTTGGCTGGCCTAATCAGTGTGTACCCCAGAAGTTGAATGTACAAAATGAAGTCCATGAACAATGTGGCATTGTGTTGGAAGAGTTCGGGTGTCAGGATGAAAACACTGAGTTGGTGTTTTGGCAACATGCAACAACTGGAGATTGAGAAATTGACTAAGGGATGTATAAGAATGATGTGATTGGGGAAAGAATGAGGGGAAGGGATGGAGAAGAGAGAGGAGAGACTGTTTTATCTGCCAAACAAAAAGAACTATCAATTATTTAAATATTCTTGTATTATAGTGCTCAATATCATCTGTTAATTACTAAACAGTGTTTTAAATGAGAACATCATGGTAGTTATAACAGACATAACATATCAGACCTGAAGAACTGGCATTATATTACTAACCTGGTGGAAGTTGATAGATTAGTTGGGGCACTGGAGCGGGCTGCGAGAACTCTCGGTCTCACTATGGGTAGCTTAATGAATGAAGGCTGAGAGGCTGGTGATAGGACCACTTCTGATTGCTGGACAGGCTGAGTGGAGAGGTTAGTGCCCTTCTCTGACTCTACTCTTGACAATTTCCTTAATGTTATCTGGCTACCTGATGCTGTATAGATAGAAAAAGGTCCTAATTTACTGTGACTCTCTTCAACAAAGCCATTTCTTTCTGCTGCATGATTATTGGACTCCTGTATTCTTTGTATAGATGCAAGAGATGGGTGAAGTGGCTGGAGGCCCTTATCAGTTTGTACAAATAGTTGCTGTGGTGTCCCTGTGTTGTGATGTCCAGACTTATTAGTTGGCATGACAGTGATGACAGTAGATGGCTCCGGCTGCTGAACTGGTTTCCTTGATCGAGTGATAACCCTGATAATAGCCGAGTTGTGTTGCTGGCCACCCCTTGTCAGGATGACTGGGGTATGGGCTCCCTCCTGACCTCCATTGTTGTACAATATTTTGTTTCCAATCTGTACTGGTTTCAGCCTAGCCTGAGTGATAGAAATAGTTAGTAAGGTTGTAGTACAAAATCTTGCTACTTGGCTTCCCTAACAAGGCCATTATTATTCAAGAATAAATCATACATAAGACTGTCAACATGATTTTGATGAAAGCAACTTAATTGCATCAGTTTTGAGTCTTCTGTATAGGCTACTGGTATTTCCATTTTGTCACAGCTTTTCCACATTTTTTTTAGCACAACAAAATTGCGTCATATAGCAATGCAAAATACAGTACATGATAACAGAAAAATACTCATGCACAAACAAAAAATCTTGTCCTATCAGTACCTGTGAAAAGCTTTGCCCGAGCGTAAATGGTTGAGCATGTAAAATGTTAGCAGTCAGGTGGGTGGGTGTGAGTGTGAGAGAGGCCAGGTGGGAGGGTGTGGGTTTATGAGAGGCCAGGTGGGAGGGTGTGGGTGTGGGTTTATGAGAGGTCAGGTGGGAGGGTGTGGGCATGTGAGAGGCCAGGTGGGAGGGTGTGGGCGTGTGAGAGGCCAGGTGGGAGGGTGTGGGTGTGTGAGAGGCCAGGTGGGAGGGTGTGGGTGTGTGAGAGGCCAGGTGGGAGGGTGTGGGCGTGTGAGAGGCCAGGTGGGAGGGTGTGGGCATGTGAGAGGCCAGGTGGGAGGGTGTGGGCATGTGAGAGGTCAGGTGGGAGGGTGTGGGCATGTGAGAGGTCAGGTGGGAGAGTGTGGGCATGTGAGAGGTCAGGTGGGAGAGTGTGGGCATGTGAGAGGTCAGGTGGGAGGGTGTGGGCATGTGAGAGGTCAGGTGGGAGGGTGTGGATGTGGTGGCAGCAGACTCCTGGCGCTGATTAAGCACCTGGGTGTCTTGGAAGGTAAGAGCCACAGGAACTCGGGTGTGAGCAGTGGTTCCAAGGTACTTCTGTAACAAGCTGGTGGGCAGGAGCTTGGCAGGCTGGGAACTTGTTACAGTAGTGACTGGTGTCTGAACCTGTGCATACAAAAAAATAGTCCCACATTCACTTGCTATTTCTGTACCACATTCTGTATTTTTATTTCATTATTCCACCCCTGGCTCTGAATCCCCAACCCTTGAGATAAGGTATATGGGGTATCGTACATATTGATGCTGATAATGATGATGATAATTCAGATAAAACTATTATAATATTGTATTTAGCTCTTATTCTGTATCTCTCTCCTTCATATCTGTACATAGCTGTGACCATACTGATTATGAATTATTGACTTCCTTCCTCATCTCCCCATGCACATTACTGTATACTCAAACACTCTTCACTAGCCTCCCTCCAAATATTCTTACCTTACAAAAACAAACACCAGTAATCTGAAATAATTCTCCTACCTTCCTAACTGTTGATAACATTCCACTTGTAGAGTTTGCCTTTCTTCTCATGTTCTGCAGTAGCTGCTGTTCCTTCTGCAGCAGTTTTTCTCGTTCTACCTCTGCTACCTGTCATATAGTAAAAGAAAAATGTGAGTGAAAAAATTACTTAATCTACTATAATAGTAGCACCATTCTGTAAAACAGGAACATTACTGGATAGTTTCAAAAATAATGGCTTTGCATGCATATTTTCTCACACTAAACAAGAGATGATAAAATGTTTATAACAGACTTAAGTTCTCGTACTCTGAACTAAAGTCTCTATCAATCTATTTATAACTCCATTTGCTGCATTCCTTTCAGAAACTACCCCAAAGGAAATGGTCATGACAAGTCTTCAGATTCCTCTGTTCTGACATTCCCTCAGTACTTCATAAAATCCTCCCTTTGCAGTCATATTCCTCTTGTTTCTGTTCACTTTGCACTTTCAACTTGTTCACCCACCCTGGCTGGTGATGTCCCTCTCACACAAGACCCCTTAATCTCTCCCCCCCCCCCATTATCTGCTCTCCATCCAGCATTCTCTGCAGGGGGTGGTATAAGAGTCTGCAGCTCTCTCTCTTCCAACATTCCCTCTATACAGTACTTGGTCCAGCCCTCCCTTCCTACTCATTTTTCTCTCTCTTACACACTCTTCCACCTTGTTCACTCATCTGACTGGTGGTCTGCCTCTCACTCCAGGTCCCCTAGTTTCTTTCCCATACACCTTCTTTACAAAAGCTCCTTCTCTTGCATTTTCAGTCTTCACATGGCCAAACAACCTCAGTGTATCAATCCTCCCACACTCAAACCACATCTCTCATATACACTTAACCAAGCCACAAGCTCCTCTCACGGAAAGAAGGAAAACTCCATCATCAATACCCCATTTTCTATTTTTCAAGGGGTGGGGAGGCTCTAGCACCAGTACAGAACCCCCAACAGGCAAGGGGTCCAGCTCTGAGGCTATTGGAGATTTTGGCGGGGTCATTGTTAGAGAGCCGGGTCCCCAACCCTCACTCCCCCTCTGTATCGTAGGGGATACAAGGCTGACTGCACCATCACAAGAATGGTGGGCGATGGGGACGCCACTTTCCTACGCCGAAAGGAAGGAATACTTACCTTGAATAAATTGTGGGGTACAAGAGTTCCTATGTAAACCATAATTTACTCTAACCTGGCATATTTCATGGAGTGAAGGGTGGCGGGTGAAGTTGAGAGTCTCTTTTTTAGTGCAGGTGGTGTCTTCACTACGAGTTCTGTGGAGTCTAGATCGCTTGGCAACTTCGAGAAAATAGAGAGAAAAGATGTAAATATCAAACAAGTCAGAAAATATTCTAGAATAGTTTCAAGTTTTCACAATTTAAATTCAATTGTATAAAATCCCCTGCCTTTTTCTCATGAATGTGCTGGACATGCAAACTCACACACATTTGATAATTAGTACTGTACTCACAAAATAAAGTCACACATTGTAAAAGGTATGTGCCACACCTCTGATCATGCATTAGTGTTTACTAAACTGATGGCAATAAAATCAAGAACAGCACCAAAACATATGAAGAGAAATACAAACAATAGATGAGTCAGCCACCTGGGAGAGTGGAGGCACAGAAGTCAGGGGAGAGTTTGCGAGGGCGACCTCTCTTTTGTACAGGCTTGGGGGCAGTGGAGGGAGTTACTTCGTGGTCTCCTGGACATGATACATTCTCTGTGCCCTTGTCACTTCCTACACCAACACAACTTGGCAGAAGAGAATGCCGTTGAATCACTCCCAGGGAATCTGGTCATACAAGTTCACACTATAATATTTTTCAGTTAAAAGAATATTTGCTTAAAATCTAACACCGATCTACATAAATGTAAGAAAGAACTTGTACTGTACATGCTAGCATACAGCACATCAGCCTCATTCACCTAAAGCGGCCAGGCCCTCACACGATCAATATTTAAATATTGACAATAAATATTGATCATGTGAGGGCAATATTGACGAAATCAGTATTGACGGGGTTGGAAATATTTCTTATATTGAGTATATTTTGATGGTGTGAGGGGAGTATTGTCAATACTAATTCCAATGTTAATGGTCAGCCATGGTGAACGGATATAGCGGCTTTCTGCTAGTACCTGCTCAAACAAAAGCAGACATTCAGGATTTACTACAAAGTTTTATACATGCATATAAAGACTTTTATGTCACTGAGCAAGTTGGTATGGCTGTACTTTTCTTTTCTTTATTAATTCTTTGGTCCATCTTCTCAGTTTTTTAGGCTCATTTTCTAATCAATAAGCCAAAACAAGTTTCCTCTGCAGACATACTGTCTGCAAAAGACAGCATGCACATCTTTCTACTGACCCAGAGCCCGAAATGCGGCGAGAAAATATTGACCGTGTGAGGCTGGCATTGTCAATACTAGAAATATTGAAAATAAATATGGATCGTGTGAAGTATTTCTACTTAGTCCCTTTATCCCTAAGGTCTCTTAAATAATCATACAGCAATATCTTAGCTTGAAAAACTAGCAATACATCATAACAGAAGCTCCCCTTTAAATGGTCTCGTTCACAATCTCTCCTTACCCTCATCACTGACACAGGCTTCAATCTGTGGCCCAATGTACTTGAATGACTTGGCTGATGGGATACGGCGAACAAGGCCAAGAGAAGTTAAAACATTTGCAATGTCATACAGTCGACGGCCTCTAGTTCGCAGTCTCTCACCATCCTCTCCAGTCTCTCCTACCACCAGTCTCACAGCATGCTCCAGTGACAGTATGTGAGGCTTAAATAGAAGAAACTTGCCTTTCATACCAGTTAACATTTTCCTTCATTAAGTGGAAACTTTCAAAAAAAGAAAAATAAATAAATAAATAATCTATGGATATCACAAACTGCTTATCTAATAAAAGAAAGAAACAAAAATGAACAAGTACAACCTGAAAAACCATCAAAGAGTGTATTTAATAATATCACAAGCTAAATTGTCTTTTACTCCTGTCCCTAATTTTCATACAGTATTCATGTTCATTTGTGAGCTTAAATATATTTAAATTGTTCAATGTGTTCAGAATTACAGTACACTCACCCATGGACTAACCAACAGCAGCATGACAAATTTCTGACATAGAACACCCAGTGACTTCTCTCTTCTTGAGTCTGGTTTGTCAGTTTCACCATTAATATTGGTTTTGATGCATGCGAACTGCTGACAACTCTGGTCCTAATATCAAAGTAAGGAGGAAAATGTGTCAATAATAAAAAAAAATTGATCATTCAAATTTTTCTTATGCTGTAATTATGACAAACATAATTCAAGTATCTACAGTATCATAACAAATTTGGAATATCACAGTTAACATAAATAAATAAAACCATCTTGCATTTAAGAGGTCATCAATGGGTAACTGCTTTTTGGTGTCAAACATTTATCATCATCACAAATTCACAATCATCTGAAAGCATGTGCATGATGATGCTTATCTCTCTTTATCACTCTAATCAGGACTGATTGGTAGCATATTGGGTAGTGAACCACCCCCCAGAGGCTGCCGCCTCAGGACAGCTACAGGGGCCAAACTGCCGCAGTAAATCCCCCCCCCCCTTACCCACCACCACCAAATGAAAGTTCCTGGGAATGGCTTCAGTTACCCAGGCAATTACCACACCCCTCACCACAACACACACAACTATAGATGGTGGGATCCCCCTACCCTATTTCTCAAAAGGCAAATCATTATATCACAGAAGACTCCTAGCTCCTTACCTTATTAGAATGGTGGTGGTGTAGATGGTGGAGTTGTGAGTGAAGGTCCATCTTAAGAGCCAGACCTTTTAACCTAGCCAATGTGTGCTCAAGGTGAAGTTGGCCAGTCCATTGGTACATATTTTTCTGTACCCGGACAGCCATACTAAGACTTTCCAAGACATTGATTATGTCATACACACGCCGCCTTTCCGTACCCAGCTCTGTGGCCACCTCATCTATCACCAGCCGCCGGGGGGTCTCCAATGGGGATACTTTCATTGGGAAGTGCTCCAAGAACCTGATGAGTTTAACACTTGTGTAATGAAGTATGCTTACAGGTATAGAACATATTTCTTACCTGGAGAAAACTGCAACAGTTTCCTTCTAAATAATACTGTATCAGGCCTTATATGTATCTTTTCAATAATATCACTGCTTAAACTTTAAGCATTAATTGTACCTACATGCAATTGTATAATTACAGTACAAGGTGTAAGTCAACTAGATTAACATTACAATAAACCACCATCGCTACGAGAAATATGTTTCATTCCTGGATGGATGAAACTAAACAAAAAACATTAGTTTCTTGACTTCTAATAAGCAGAACTGTAGAAAATTCAAGCTTTCCTTTTGATTCCATGCATATAATTGTTTACCTTACAAACAAAGAATGTGATCAGATCAGTTTACTGTATACAGCATAGTACTTACTTTTCACTCAGTAATCCGAGAGATTTGTCCTTCCTGGAACATTCCGAGCGTTGAGACACCTCATCTAATGGTGTTAACTGACCTACATTTCCTTCAAGCACTAAGTTACCAGGGGAACTTATACTTGGGTAGTCACTACTGCTGGGGTGCTTCCTGAAGGTATTGCACTTGCCAAGTTCACTTTTACCACCATTCTGATTCTGGCTCTCACTTTTGTGACGTCTCAACTTGCCCAGCTGTGGAACTTTGGCCTTTGGAATGGATTCAGTGAGTACTGGAGGAGAGATGTTTTCACTATTCTCACACTGACTCTGGAATAAACCTTTCTTACTCGTGAGTGACTCTTCCATAGATGCAATCCGCGTGAGAAGTTTGAGATTGCTCATGGGAGTGAGGGGGCTCCTCCCCAACCCTGCAGCTGAGATTTGGCCTGGGGACATTCCACTCCTGCTTGGTGTGCTAACTTTAGTACCAGGTGAGGGACAGGACAGTGACTTACCACATCCATTGCCTCGGCCAACACCTCGTGATCTGATTGAGGAAAAGGTCATTAACTATAGCAATGGTTTCATTCAGATGCTATGCCAAATATGGCAGAGTTCTTTGCTTCAAACCTGTCACAATAAAATCCCCAAAAAACTTATGATTATATTACATTGTGTCTAAAAACTTTGATTTACAAATGCAAATTTTTAGGTGAAAATGCCTTTTCACAGATGCGAAAGAAAGGGCACGTGGAATGGGTGTCCTTGTTGTGGGAAGCCAAGAAAAATGCAACAAACTCTTCTCTGCCTCATAATAAGTAGAAGGGGATTTTGATGATGATCTCTTTTTACATTTAGCTGGAGAAGTAAGAGAGCTCACCCAGAATTGGAGAGAGGAGTGGTTGGTGTTGGAGTAGCCTTGGCATTGGGTGTGTTGAGGGTAGGGGAGGTGAAGAGTGCCTGCAGTGGGGAGTTATGGAACTTATCTGGAGAGATATTTACCATGTTGGTCACCTCCCCCAGCACTGCCCGACCTTGCTTGGTTGGGGTCATACACACTGACATATCTACAACACACACAAAAAAAAGTAAATTCAGTACATATTTAGAAAAGCTCTGCATCATGCACTCACACCAACAGTCAGCATCATACTTCACAATTAATACATTCGAAGATGTAAAAAAAAAAAAAAAAAAAATCTTACCAAAATAATATGAACATCACCATGAAAATCCCCAAGATTTTAGTACATAATATTTAGGCATGTCTGGGCAGGTAAGGAACTAGAAAGCTGTTCAGGTTGGTCACAGGTCATCCTAGGTTAGGTCATAGAAGGTGGACCAAGTGGAGTCTCAGAAGGCTGTTTATATTATGCCTCAGAGGGATGTTCTGTTCAGGTACCATACTAAAAATATTTCCCTCTCTAGTCTAAGTTAGGTTAGGTCTTAATGATGAGCTGCCATGTTTCTTATTGTAATTTCAAGGCATTATTGTGTTTTGTACCACTTCATTTCTCTTGCAAGATTAACCCCTGTTCTGTTTTTGTGAGACATTTTGAAGTTTCCCAGGAAAAAAAAAAGGAAGTTCTCTTTATTTCTACTGAAACTACAAAGGAGAATACAGCTGTACTGATGAACTACAACACTATGAAGGAAAATAATGCTGCTCATTTTCATGGTAAACCCAAGTTTACCATATGCTCTTGAATCCTTTCATCATGACCTCTTTGGATTGGATACAGATAAAACCCCAAACATTTAAGTGAACTGAAGAGGAAGGAAGAACACAGCAATCGACCAGGAGGACCCTGTTGCATGAGGAAGAATACTGTACAGGGGATTGATCTGTGAATGAAAGAAGACCTTCCTAGATCTGGAGGACCCTGTAGAACAACAGCAAATAGAAAATGAAGGATAGTTGAATGTTAAAAGGGAATGACTAAGGTACAAAGGGGTGCCAAAATCCTTCAAGTACAACCCACATTATCGCAGGTAACGGTAAATAATAAAAAGTAATGAATCAGAATACAAAATCACTGTCCATATGATTTTGAAAGGTAAAACAAGGATAGGTATACATCCCTCATACAGTACAGTATTAACAATATACATTATAGTAACCATAAATTTAATGCAGTACTACAACAATCCTGGGTATTTATCTAGACTATTGCCATAACCAGCTAGGTCCCAGTATTTTGCCCCGGTCAGTTCCTGGTACTTTATCAAGGTTATTTCCCGGTAGTTTGCCCAAGTTAGGTCCTGGTAGTCTGCTACGGTCTAGGTTAGGTTAGGTAAGGTCATGCTTATTTCAAAATTTGAAATGAGGCATTTCCGAAGAAAATGTCATAGAAGAAAAGTGTCTTAGAATGGTTTAAAATAGTGGGTAAAGAGGGTAAAACCATTGTAATACCAACCGGCAATAGAGTAGATATTTACCCAATCCTGACCTTAACATACCACCAACATTTGCCTAATACAGAATCATTTCCATTACCGGGTAATTTATTACAGTATTACAACAATCCTGACCGTAACACACTATATACCAACATTGGCCTAATACAAAATCACTTCCATTAACTTACCTTCCATCTTTTCATTGAATACAGCATCAGCAGCAAACATTAGTAAATCCATTTTATTACTTCAAGCTCATTCTCTCTGCAAACACAAACCATCATATACACATTTCTCCAAAATTTCCAGTAGAAGATATATAAACTTTTCTGTCAACCTGGGATTATAATTATGTGTGCTAGTCTATAAATAAAACTTATTTCATTTCGTCAGTAGCATAATCAGAATTCAGAATGGTTATGTAGCTAATTTTAACGTCGTAAAGTATCCATTTTAAAGTTTTGTTCATATTAACGCTAAAGACACTGAAATAACCCTTAAAATGGAATAAATATTTGCATGAGAGGTTAATAACAAACCAGACTGTCCATAGGTTGTGCTGTCAACATTCAAAAGGCTTCATCAACCTTATCAGTCAAGTTGCCATACAGTGTTTTATAAAGGCATTATTATACGTATAGGTAGCTAAATATACTTAAATAATGGTAACAAAGATCGTTCTGGTAATTATCGTGGCTTAGAATACATATATGAACGTTGCAAAAGGGAAAAATAACAGAGAAAATAGATGCTCAACTGGCCGTTATCCCAATCATGTCAAACCTACCATATTTTACCTTTATATCCACCCATAACACTCTTAATTACAGTCTACTTACCCCCAGGGATGGTATTAACTTCAGCAAAATCCTATAGTTAAATGTATATAGTCTCACAGCACTTGCAAATATAAATAAAGTACAGAAAGGACAGGGGAATGACCCGCGAACCCCTCAGCTTGTCTTCTGAATTTACGCGCCAGTGACGTCACAACCAGACTCACAGTGTTCACATACCAAAATTTCATAGATCCCAAGATTAACCCCAGAAAAATCCCAAGATAGACTTTAAATATCCCAAGGTTTACAAATATATATACAGTATATATGTATATGTCTGGGAAGTAAACGAGCCTGTGATTTTATTTGAAGATATTTGTGGGAGGTGAGGTATGGGGAATGCAATCATCATGCTATTATATGTTTACATAGGGATGTGATCGAGAAGCAAGGATGGGAAGGAGGCTTTTAATGGCAAAGAAGCTAATTTTATCTGGTCTGCCCTTGTGGGAGGGTTAGGGGATTAAGTATAACACTTGACCAGGCCGAGTATACTGTCTTAGATTTAGGACTCTATTTGCAATGTGAACGATTTGCTTTGTATTTAAACATATTCCATTGAGGAAACAGTAAAATCCCAAGATATTACCTATCTAAAAAAAAAAAAAATCCCAATATCCCAAGGCTACACCCGAAATCGTAAGATCTAGGAACAAATTTTAAGGAGTGGAATCACTGGACCGTCACTCACATCAGCTGCCAATAAAACAACTGAGCCTCGACCTATGTAGGCCGCCGCCCCAGCAGCCCAGCTGGCCCCTGAGATACAACGAAAGAGACACCATCTGTAACCCATATTAAAGTATAGTTGTAGTCTTGTAAACTGTGATTGACCGTCTGCCGGAATGTAATTGGTGGCTTACTTAACAAGCGACAGTAATTGGTTGTTTTATTTGGATCTACAGTAGATTCAACAATATATATTAACTAACTAACTAATTAATTATAGTAGATTCAACTAGCGAGATAACCTACCAAATGAAACCAATGCAAAACTTAATTAAGCTTAATTGATTATAGAATGAACTATGCCAGACATTTTGTGGTAGGTGGAACCAACCTGACAGATATACATAACAATGGAGGTTCATTGGAGCTAGATCCAACATAGGAGATACCAGGTGATTTTTTATGCTATAGAATCAGTGTGCATCCTAGAACACTGTAGTGGTAATGACAGACATTTTATGGGGTGGATATGCTCCGACAGACACACTCAAAATGTGCTGCAGGCAGTGCAGGGTAGTGATGTGTCGTTCGCGAACGATCCGGCTCAAATAGCAGCTAGGCTCTTTCCAGATCTCAAGGCCAGAGAGCCCTTCGAGAGCCGTTTACCCTTAATTTGTTTGAGACAGTACATATCACTGGAGCCTACTAGAGAAAATTATTAAAGTGTTACATAATTATAATTACAATGAAAGATATATTTCATCATGTTGTGATAGGACGGTGATAGTGGTGTTGTGGTACAATGGGTGTTACAGGACGGTGATAGTGGTGTTGTGGTACAATGGGTGTTACAGGACGGTGATAGTGGTGTTGTGGTACAATGGGTGTTACAGGACGGTGACAGTGGTGTTGTGGTACAATGGGTGTTACAGGACGGTGACAGTCGTGTTGTGGTACAATGGGTGTTACAGGACGGTGACAGTGGTGTTGTGGTACAATGGGTGTTACAGGACGGTGATAGTGGTGTTGTGGTACAATGGGTGTTACAGGACGGTGACAGTGGTGTTGTGGTACAATGGGTGTTACAGGACGGTGATAGTGGTGTTGTGGTACAATGGGTGTTACAGGACGGTGATAGTGGTGTTGTGGTACAATGGGTGTTACAGGATGGTGACAGTGGTGTTGTGGTACAATGGGTGTTACAGGACGGTGATAGTGGTGTTCTGCATCCTGTTGCTTATATGTCTCACAAGTTTAAAGTCCATCAGAGACCGTACATACGTAGCCTACCACTGAAAAGGAGCTGTTGGCCTTGATCTTGGCTTTGGAGAAATGGAGCGTGTACCTTGAATACAACATTCCCAACTCTCTAGTGACCACAGTCCACCTATAGTTCCTAAACCACATGAAGAATAAGAACCTTAGACTTATAAGATGGGGACTATTTCTACAGAAATATGATTTTCAGATTATGCATATCAAAGGGAGTAACAATGTTATTGCTGATGTACTTTCTTGTGTACATTAGTGAGTTTCACCACTAAGTTGTTGTTGTTGTTCTCCCGGGGCAGAATGGCATCCTATCCCACAGACCCTGCTGGTACACTCTGGTCGCAGTGAAAAAGCAAATTAAAATAAAGGAGGGGTTGGCCCTATTTGCCTGGGCTACCGAAGCACATCCCAGGGAAATGGGACCAGAGCTTACTGGACCAGGGAGTCTGGGGGCCTCCGACCGCCAGGGAGATTGGGGGGGAAGGTCTTTGATCCCACAGCCAGTGCTGTGGGCCCAAGTCCACGTTACCACAAGAGCTACAAGTGGGGCCTCACCTTCCATGAGACCAGTCCTGAAGGAACCATAAAAGGGAAAGGAGTTTACACTGTTGCATGTAAAAGAATAATACACCCCCGTGTGCTGGCGGTCCACACAGCAATAATAAAAAATAAAAAAATTGCCTCTGGTTGCAGTACACCTCACATGGATTAAAAATCCACGTGGGTAGATCTCGTCAAATCCACTAGAAAGTGACCAGATCCTACAACAATTTTTTTCTAGGCCTGTCGGGGATGGCTAATATTCACAGGGAATAAAGTCAGCCCCCTCTGAGCAGTCACCACTAAGTGTACTACTACTACTACTTTTAAGGTAGGAGCTTGGTGATTCTGTATTTAGAGTAGGCTAAGAGCTTCGTGATTCTGTGTAGCCTATTTAGTGTAGGCTTCATAAATTCAATCCATGATTTAATCAAAGGCCTCTACAGTGTCTCGATTTTCTGAGCTGTATGAATTATATATGACGTGGGTTTGCCATATCTAATAGTATTTATGAAATGTGTTTTACTGTGTTAATGTTATGGAAAGGTATAAAGTGTATAAAAGGCATTAATTATTAGAATATAGATTGAAAGAAATAACTGTGGAAAGATATTCTTGTGTGGTCCAATATTTAGATAAGGCAACTCTGTGATAGTTTTTGTGGCACAGCTGCAGGCTTATAATTATAAACTCGGGCTGAGCACCTGTAAGCTAGGGGTTCCGCGATAGTGTAATGGTTAACATGCTCGCCTAGCAAACGAGTTAACCCTGGTTCGATTCCCTAGTCAGTGGAATTGTTGGACAATTTTCCCAGGCCCCTATGTCCCTATTCAGTTGTAAGTAGCAGTAGGTACCCGGCTGTAAGAGCGAGGATTGCAACCTTGTAGGCTGGGGGAAGATATGTTGAAGGAACAAGCCCAAAATCCACTTCTTCCTGGAAGTTCGACACCTCCAGACACCACACAACACACACATACACTTCTCCACATATACACCACATAACACACACATACACATATACACCACATAACACACATACACTTCTCCACATATACACCACACAACACACACATACACTTCTCCACATACACCACACAACACACACATACACTTCTCCACATACACCACACAACACACACATACACTTCTCCACATACACCACATAACACACACAT
Source organism: Petrolisthes cinctipes (assembly GCA_033782935.1). Lineage (NCBI taxonomy): Eukaryota > Metazoa > Arthropoda > Malacostraca > Decapoda > Porcellanidae > Petrolisthes > Petrolisthes cinctipes. The sequence continues at coordinate 265,993 of JAWQEG010000395.1, read as the reverse complement.
ACACTTCTCCACATACACCACATAACACACACATACACTTCTCCACATATACACCACATAACACACATACACTTCTGCACATACACTACATAACACACACATACACTTCTCCACATATACACCACATAACACACATACACTTCTGCACATACACTACATAACACACACATACACTTCTCCACATATACACCACATAACACACATACACTTCTGCACATACACTACATAACACACACATACACTTCTCCACATGCACACACTCTATCATTCTACAATTACATTGCATTAATGATCATTACGCAGTCGATAAGCGTTAAGCTCAAATAACAAACAAACCTGGAAGTTAGACATCAACGAGGAAGGACCACAACACTATCTCCAGCCCTGGCTTAAGATTCTTTGGTATGTAATCGGACCTTTAAGGAATTCTTAGGCGTCATGTCATTTTAATTTTAACTCCACCAAAGGATCAATTTTCTCACCACTGAGCTCTATTATAGCCTACAACTGGAGGGGCGATGTACTGTACAGCCCTGGATGATATTCGTGGACCAGTCTGGAGTAGTTGTGTCTTTCACTGCTCCTGTTGGTTCACTATTATCAGTCATAGCTGTACTGTACTGTAGCCTACTCCGTGAGCCTTCAGTGATTTCAGCAGGTTGGCACTATATGGTACGATAATCATAACATTCACTTGGGTTATTTTCTTCCATAATTACTATATATTTGTACATAAACTTATAAAAATATAAAATATTAATAAACATTGTTTCTTTGACACAATTACTATTCTAAAGCCTTTCTTAGTTGTAGCCATGTAGAGACTTGACATAAATGAATAACTCTCCTATATTAATGGATAACCTTCAAAGGGTAACTTATACTGTTTTGTATAGTCAGATAATAATATGGTAAAAAAAATACCAGTAATATTTTTGAGTTAAATATGTTTATTCGGGTTTGATGTAAACATATAATACTCTACCCTCACAATTTAGCTAAACCGGAAATGTTAATAATTTAATTTACCATACATAAAATACCAATTGTATAGTTTCTTTATAACAAAATATTCTTCTAGAGCTGCTGAGTTTTAGCAAGTATCAACGTGCAACTTTTCTAGTATTAGTTATTTATTTCAAAAGATGCGTGAACACATTTAGACCTATACATATTTTTAACAAAGCATTGTGGTCCCTTAGCTCAATATTTATCCTGATTCTTTATTCAGTTAAGGGGGTGTGGGAATAGGGGGACAGGCTTGGGGGGGGGGGTTTTAGGGGGGTCGGGGGGGTTTCAGGGGGTGCGGGAGTAGGGGGACAGGCTAGGTGGGGGGGGGGGGGGTTATGGGTCTGCGGGAATTGGGGACAGGCTTTCTACCCCCCCCCCCAAGCCTGTCCCCCTATTCCCGCACCCCCCCAGTCCCCCCCCCCCAAGCCTGTCCCCCTATTCCCGCACCCCCCCAGTCCCCCCCCAAGCCTGTCCCCTACTCCCGCACCCCCTTAAAGCAACCGATAAAAATGCACGCGGGAGGGATGAGAACATGTAGGATTTCACACATGAGTTGTATGCGAAAGATTTCACTGATGTATGACGTAATTTTCAGCATGATAATACTGTAATACAACCAATCAGTTATTCGCTCCACTGAAATATGTTGAAATAATAAAACAAGTTGATACAAACAATATATTTACTACCAATCAATTTAAAAACTAATGAATATCAAGGTTTGTGATCATGTCAGAACACACAAAATGCAACATTAATTGGACTAAAGATGTTTACTACTTCCTATGAAACGTTAAATATTGTAATAATTCTTTTACTCTTCCAATACCCATTTTTGCTCTCCTTGGCTGCACATTTCAACATCATATGCGATAAAGTAATGGTAGGAGTGCAGTACGTCTCTACTTTCCCGCCTCTAATACAGGATATTCAAGACTTCCATGGAATTTCTGGGACTACGCCAGCGCTGCCCTCAGACTCTGTTGGGGTTTTTGCACTCCATAAAATGTCTGTCATTACCACTACAGTGTTCTAGGATACACACTGATTCTATAGCATAAAAAATCACTTGGTAACTCCTATGTTGGATCTAGCTCCAATGAACCTCCATTGTTATGTATATCTGTCAGGTTGGTTCCACCTACCACAAAATGTCTGGCATAATTCATTCTATAATCAGGAGATATCAATTAAGCTTAATTAAGTTTTGCATTGGTTTCATTTGGTAGGTTATCTCGCTAGTTGAATCTACTATAATTAATTAGTTAGTTAGTTAATATTTATTGTTGAATCTACTGTAGATCCAAATAAAACAACCAATAACTGTCGCTTGTTAAGTAAGCCACCAATTACATTCCGGCAGACGGTCAATCACAGTTTACAAGACTACAACTATATTTTAATATGGGTTACAGATGGTGTCTCTTTCGTTGTATCTCAGGGGCCAGCTAGGCTCTAGTATACCCTTCACAATTTGCCTTTTTTTATATGATGTCTCACCTTCTGTTTGTGAATAATGGATACAGAATGGTTGACTATACCCTGTGCTATCTGTATGTGCTGCGTCTATAGTATATAACTTTACACTTTACAGTAGAGTGACAGTAAGAAAGAAACTGTGATGTTATTAAAAGGTTAAACAACACCTGACTTGAGCGATTGATTTTTAATTATTGCAGTAGGTAAATTAATTGGCAACGCACTTTATCGTACTCAAATTCAGACAAGTCAAATCCAAAATGTTAGACTGATACAATAAATATTTCGACCCCAACTGGATCACTGTTGGAGGTGGATGATGGGTTGGGCTGTGTTGGGTGGGGGATGATGGATTTCCCGAGGGATGAATGTATAAATATGTAGGCTCCCATGCAGGAGAGGACTATAGGCCAGGCCGGCGGGTCTTTAGGGACTCAAGAGGGGGGAACTCACATTTCACTCAAGTACAGGGGCCCAAAAAGGTGATGCTTGTTACTTAGGTCAAGTTTTAGTTACTTAGGTCAAGTTTTAGTTACTTAGGTCAAGTTTTAGTTACTTAGGTCAAGTTTTAGTTACTTAGGTCAAGTTTTAGTTACTTAGGTCAAGTTTTAGTTACTTAGGTCAAGTTTTAGTTACTTAGGTCAAGTTTTAGTTACTTAGGTCAAGTTTTAGTTACTTAGGTCAAGTTTTAGTTACTTAGGGCAAGTTTTAGTTACTTAGGTCAAGTTTTAGTTACTTAGGTCAAGTTTTAGTTACTTAGGTCAAGTTTTAGTTACTTAGGTCAAGTTTTAGATACTTAGGTCAAGTTTCAGTTACTTAGGTCAAGTTTTAGTAATATATATAGTGCTAAGTATTTGTATATAAATGTTCAGCACTGGCAGGTTGACCCTATATAGCTTTTGAAGAAGATATTGTGACCCTAGCGTCGTTCATGAATGAGATTAGATGTAATAAGTATCATTATATTTTTTCGACTAGAGCAGGATTTCAAGTATAGCCTATAGGACTACCATTTTACCATATCTGTAGCTCTGTTGATTAACTATATAAATTCACCTACTGTTGGCTACGTATGTGCTTGTAATGAAAAGTTTATTGTTTTAAAGGCATTACAACAAAAAAGAATTAAGGCCAGAATATATGCTGTCCAATTCCCCACACAATTTTATATACTTGTACAAAATTATTAAAATAAAAATACAAAGGCTTGGAGTCTTCTAACTATAATAGCAGAAAATTTACGTAAGTTTTCTTGTATACAGATGCATCAAATGGCAGGAAAATCTCTCTAGAAACGGAATAGAATAATATATATACATTATGCACAAAAGAACATATTTAGAACTCTTTTGGACGACTAATTAAAATATGGGAAAGAAGGCGTCATTACAGCTTACCTTGACAATAACGTTCAATATAGATATAGCTGCATAGACAATTATTTAGTGGACGAAAATTATTCATAATCTCAATGGGGATATAGTAAAGTCACGGTCGAGGTGGTAGTAGTAAAGTATACCAGGAAACATGACCAGATTAATTAAAATCATGGTGGTCTGTTGCTTCGAATTGTCTGTAGGAATCAGTTGCTCCAGATCTACCAACAATGTACTGTACAGTCGGCAGCATTTGTTCGCTTCATTTGCAACAGCGTAAGTATGAGTGTAGTAATGTTGTAATGCTATTTAAATGCAGAGATGACAGACATACTTTTCATATGCTAAATTTCTTATGATATTAGAATAGAAACTGGTTCAAAATGTAACCTTATCTGGGCATATTAACAGTATAAAGTACGTTGACTGGACGCGAATTTATGCTTCCGACTGTACGTACTGCCCCCTTCAATGAATAGAGAAAGGATTGAAACTATTTACAACTTTGTTTACTCGAGAGGATAGCGTCATTCCGTCCTCTTATTTGTGATCTGAGTAGATATATTTGGATAATTTGATTGATTGACTGATTCTAGGTCCCTTGATCTTGGAGTGATTAATATTAGGCGCCGCAATAGCGAGGCCATATGGCGCCCGAAGAAGAACCTAGGGGGTAGAGAGGTGGGACAGTAAGAGCAAAAGGTAACCGATGAAAAAAAAAGAGAGACAGTTGAAGAAATGAAAGCCCTGCCATAGCTTTTACGACAAGGGTATTTAGATGATGTAGGCTTGTAGTAGGGGGCATTTCCTTGACTTGTCGGTGTAGCCAGGATACTTGACGGACAACAAGAGCCATCAGATCACCTCGGAAAAACCCCAGACGTTTCTCGTGGACTCGAACCTGGATCCATGACATTCGCAGTCCATCATTGTATCCACTCTGCCACCTCCTCCCCAAACTGTTCGTCCGCAAATATGTCGGCAACTGTACGTTCTATATCCTGTACGTTCTATATCCTGTACGTTCTATACCCGTCAAAGAAAAATTCCCGCAGTCCATTAATATCAATAATAACCAAAACTATTGTCCTTTGACTGTTATTACTTTCTTGGTTGCTCTGGGGCCATATTCAAGAACATTTGTGGTGCATACGATGGCTTCATAGACAGACAACAGAGCCATAGTATCGGTAAAAAAAACCACCATCGTCAACACCATGCACCAATGTTCTTGCATATAAATAGGGTCAAAGAGGCTGAGTATAATCTCGATCAACATAAACATTTCTCCTCCCACCATAACAATAGTCATTCACCCAGGCCTAATAAGTCGCTATATATTGGTTTGTCCCTTTAGGTTTGCAGCATATACGTGAGAAGTAATTAATAAGAACCCTGTGATCGTGTATGAAAATTGCAGGCTTCTGATTCCTCCTGAGCATGCCACGAAACAAGCCCCTTTAATATGGGTATAGACTATAGAGTTTCGTGGCAATATTTGAAGGCCTCTCTATAGGCTACCTACAATTTTCTGACTACATCACAGGGTCCCGTAAAAAAAACAAAAACTTCCACATGCAGGAATTCGATCGTTTTTGTTTACACTCTGTCTGGGATATATACTATTTATGTTATGGGTTGTTACGTTGCGTTTTATGTATTATGTATGTATGGTACAATTTGTGATCAGAGGCTGCTGTTTTTCTTTCTTTTTATATACTTTAGAGATGATAATTGCGTAATATAGGAGATATAGGACAGTGTAGGTAAATCTAGATGGAGCTATAGTAACTACATGATTCCTATAAACTATTCCAAGCAACAGGCCAAAATATACTGTCTATCCCCTTACTTGCCCCCCTCCCCATACCTACTCACACACACACACACACACTTTTTTCATATCACTCCCATACACACACTCTATCATTCTACAATTATATCTCCTTGAAGAACATTACGAAATAGATAGGTGTTAAGCCCCAATATAATAATAATAATAATAATAATAATAATAATAATAATAATAATAATAAAACTATCCTTATACCATTTATTCTGTAATAATAATAATAATAATAATAATAACAATAATAATAATAAAACTGTCCCTATACCACATATTGTAATAATAATAATAATAATAATAAACCTATCCCTGTACCACATACTGTAGCTTTCTGTTTAATTAAGGGAATAGTAAACATTTGTAACATTGGAATACTTTAATTGATTCCTCCAAAGTGTACGTCATAAAACAGAACCAATGAATACATATAATAATGATGACCTGCTGCTTGGAATAGTTTGGAGGAATCAGTTGCTTTAATTAAGGGGATAGTACACTTTTAATATATTGAAGTTCCTTGATTCCTCCAATTAAACTACTAAGCCAGGAAACAGCAGGACCAGATGAACAAAAATAATGGTGTTCTGTTGCTTTGAATAGTTTGGAGGAATCATTTACTCTGCAGATTTACCAACACACATGTACTACCTACCCCCTTAAGTTTACCACCAACAACAACAGCACTGTATATATGTACTGTACTATATATATACCACCATAATTAACATCTCATCGATCGCTGTCCCTCCCTCCATCCCTCCCTCCCTCTTTCCCTGTTCCATGCATCACAACATCTGCCTTTTTTTTCTTATCACACGTCACATCACATCACACGTTTTCCTCCCCGTGCACCTGCTGTTCTATTACATAACCACCGCCACACATCGCTCTCCCTTATATACCTCGTCCTCATCTCTAGCAAGGTAAATATATAGCTATATTTACCTTGGTCTTTATAGCTTGTTTTTTTGTGTTGGGTAAGGCGAGTTATACTATATAATTATAGATTTATTATTAAGGGACCCTGTGATGTTGTAGTCAGAAAATTGGAGGTAAATGAGTCCTTCAAATATTGCCATGTCCATTGGTTAAGTGGTATTGTAATTAACTGATACATAACAAATAATATCTTGTTACAATGACGGAATAGTAAGCATTGGTGAATGAATGCGAGGCTGTCTGTTCAAACTGTCATGGCATTGTAATTCACTAATACATAACAAATAATGTCTTAATTGTTATAATGGCGTAATGGTCAGCGTTGGTAAATGTGAAGCTATCGGCCCACACTGTCATACATGGGTTCGAATCCCAGTAGAGGCATATATACTTCCATAGTAAACAGCAGCATCCAGGTTTATTAAGGGACCCTGTACGTGATGTAGTAAGAAAATTGGAGGTAAATGAGTCCTTCAAATATTGCCACGAAACACCACCTATATGGAAAGAGCTTGATTCATGGCATAGTCAGGAGGAATCAGAAACCTCCCATTCTCATACACGATCACAGGGTCCTTAATTACTTCCTTATAGTGCTACGCCATGCATGTACACTCGTGATACATAATTTCTGACCAGAGTGTGAGGAGCAGAAAGCTTCGAATCGCCTGGTATTGTTCATTTCCCCACCCAGTACACCTATAGAGGCTGAGTTCGAATGCAGGTTATGTGAGTGTGGTGCATAGCTGCCGTTCGACTCTCGTCAGAAATTACGTATCACGAGTGTACTTTATATATTCCCACAAAAAAGGATGAATGGCCAACTGTGCTTTGTCGTTGGAGCCACAGAGAAATCAGTCATATTGTTGTTGCCTATACCTATTTATCGACACTATATACAGTATATATCTTGTCGACTCACGCCAGCTGCATGTGTACTGTATGGACCATATTCAAGAACAATCATGATGGTTTTGACGATGGCGTGGTACAGGTACGATGCCTCCATAGACACATGTACTACACAGCCATCGTACCGGTACCGAACCATTATCAATACGTAAGTACCACAGATTATTCTTACATATATACAGGTCTTAGAACAATGTGTTTGTTTACCTGGATAATATGCCATGGTCTTGTCGTAGGAGAGTGGTATATACTATTTATATATATGATGGGTCGTATTCCTAGTACTTAGAGCCAAAGTTTTATCATTGGGGGAAGTAATCCAATCTGACTTGTGGTGTTAATTAGTCAGTTTCCAGCCCTATAGCTCTCGTCTGGTTGGTTCATTGGAAAGAAGCATAGGTATAAGGGGATTTTATAATTATAGGTGATGTACAGTTGGACACATGAATGGGTGGTACAGCCGAGGTGAAAGATACTTGTCCCATTTGAGTAACCAGTGTCTATTATCAGGTAGTTGCTTTTTATTACCATCCTCAATACTGACTTCTGCCCCTGATGGTGTCTCCTATTTGGCAATAAGGAACTTGATATTGGGAGAAATTGACCATCTTTCACTTGGGCTATACCACCCATTCATGTGTCCAACTGTACTATTGGCCACAAGAATTCTTATACACACGGTCTTGTTTTCGAGGGCTTACAACAACATAATTATAGATAATGTAAGACTACAGTACGTAACTTCAGTACAATATTATAATTAGGTTTGGTGTTATGCAGTTACCGAGTCATTTGATAGACCATTCATTGCAGTACTTCCAGAATAATGACCTCTCTTTCCATATAGCCTGTGTAAGAATTCCTGTAGCCAACCGTATAATAAATTAAGTCCTTCGTTATTGTCTATTTGAGGAATTATGACCCTTTTATAATTAATCACAGTTATAATTAATGAAGAGAATGACTGAGATGATCTTTACAGTATAAGTCTTTCATTATATTTATTTACACCAATGGCAGACGATTTATAATATCAAATAATGTGACTATATGTAAACAAAATCCAAAAGACATGTGTTCCTTATGGGTTCACAATTAAGACATGCACCAATAATAATGATGATGTGAGCTTTTTTTTGTTTTCTATAGTAGGGTTAGACATGCACACAGGCTCCGGAATCTTGATCAATTAAGGCGGTATTACCAAACTTATTCTTCGACTAAAAGGTGTTATCGTCGCCAACTTATAAGCATTGCAAAATAATAAATAGGAACTGATCGACGAAGAGAACTTTTAATTCGTCGAAGAAGTTAAGCTGCATTTCTGGAATTTTATCTATTTTTCCTCCCTTCTTTTTCTCTTTTCTTTGTTCTCTTTCCCATTCTTTAGCCTCTTTCCCGCCGCCTCGTTCTGTTTGACTCTAGCTTGCTTCCTCTCCCGTCTCGTGTTATGCTCCTTTCCTCTATTATACAACTATTATAGGTGTTACTGTTGTTGTGTTGTGATGCTCGCGATGATAGACGAAGAGAATTTTTCGTCGAAGAAGTTATACCACTATTATAATTGTTACTGTTGTTGTGTTGTGATACTCAATATATGAACCAAGGATGTTTATTTTCTTCATTCAGGTATTATCCACTACACTTTTCTTAGAGAGAGTATATTAATTATTATTTATTATATTGCTTACGTGGGGTTGAGGGTTAACTGTGTATGCAAGAACAATTAATTATGGTGTTGACGATGGTACTGGTACGATGATGACTCCATAGACACACTACAGTCTACAGGACCATCGTACTGGTACCATGCCATCCTCCTAACCATTCTTGCATACGGCCCTATAAAAGAGAGAGAGAGAGAGAGAGAGAGAGAGAGAGAGAGAGAGAGAGAGAGAGGATAATAAGGGAAGGACGCATGCATGTTGAGAGAGAGAGAGAGAGAGAGAGAGAGAGAGAGAGAGAGGATAATAAGGGAAGGACGCATGCATGTTGAGAGAGAGAGAGAGAGAGAGAGAGAGAGAGAGAGAGAGAGAGGATAACAAGGGAAGGACGCATGCAAGTTGAGAGAGAGAGAGAGAGAGAGAGAGAGAGAGAGAGGATAACAAGGGAAGGACGCATGCATGTTGAGAGAGAGAGAGAGAGAGAGAGAGAGAGAGAGAGAGAGAATAACAAGGTAAGGACGCATGTATGTTGAAAGCATGGTTAAAAGCGACAGAGGGAGGAGGGTTACACGGGGGAGGGAGAGGAGAGAACGCCAGGGTAGGTATAGGATAAGGGACGGACGGACGGAAGGAAGGGAGGAGGAAAGGCTGCCCGTAGGAGAGTATTATTGTATGTGGGAGGGGCATGGGTGTGGGAGGCCGGGGTGGGGCTGGCCGGGGAAGCAACAACAGCGGAGCCTGGTGGGTTTCTAGATGCGGGGCGGGGTGAGGGGAACGGTAAGGGAGGAGGCGGAGCGATGTCAGGGGTTGAGGAGGGGCGAAGGCTCGAGGCTGTACTGTTTAACTATAGGGAGAGAGAGAGAGATAAGAGGCGCGTTAATAAGAGGACGAGGAGAAGGAGAAGAAGGTGGAGAGGAGGACGAGGAGAAGGAGGAGGAGGAGAGGACGAGGAGAGGAGGAGGTGAGGACGAGAAGGACGAGGAGGACGAGAAGGTGGAGGCGAGGAGAAGGAGGAGGAGGCGAGGAGGACGAGGAGAGGACGAGGAGAAGGAGGTGGAGGCGAGGAGGACGAGGAGAAGGAGAAGGAGGAGGAGGTGGAGGCGAGGAGGACAAGAAGGACGAGGAGGTGGAGGCGAGGAGGTGGAGGCGAGGAGGACGAGGAGAGGACGAGAAGGAGGAGAAGGAGGAGGAGGAGGAGGAAGAGGATGTAAAATTGTAAAGGATGTGGGAAGGAAGAGGAGGTAGAGGATGTGGGAAGGAAGAAGATACAATAATAATAATAATACTAATAATAATAATAATAATAATAATAATAATAATATACAGTATCCATTAATTATCTCAAAAATTAAAGTTACCCTGCATGGTTCATTTGAGGAGATAATTATAATGTTCTGATAATTAATAACACCTTGTACAGTATATAATTATCTCACTCTCCTGTTTGGTCTGTCTCGGCAAAGGTGTGTGTGTGTGTGTGTGTGTGTGTGTAGATTAAGGGTTTGGGTTCTCCTTCCGCCCCAGTCCCCTTTCTTTCATTTGTATAGCTTAAACTTGTAAATCCATTTCTTTTATTTCCTCCTTCTTTGCTGTCCCACCTCTCATCTATTATTATTATTATTATTATTATTATTATTATTTGCTGTCCCACCTTTCTATTTATTATTATTATTATTATTATTATTATTTCCTCCTTCTTTGCTGTCCAACCTCACTATAGTATTATTATTATTACTATTTCCTCATTTTTTGCTGTCCCACCTCTCTATCTATTATTATTATTATTATTATTATTATTATTTGCTGTCCCACCTCTCTATATTATTATTATTATTTCCTTCTTTGCTGTCCCATGCACCTCTCTATCATCTTCTCCCTCGTTGTACATATTAATACATGGTCTTTCAGGGTCTTAATTAGGATGGGCTTCTCTCATCCTCATAATAAAAACCTTGTGGACTGTGTTTCATTATGACTATCAACAACTTCTTATTATATAGGTATACTGTAGTTAGTTATATATTGGGTGCTATGCAAGAACGTTCACGGCGTGCATCCATGGTATACCAGTACGACGCAGCTCTATATATTGTTTTTCTATGGAGACATCAAACCGGTATGCCACGCCATCGTATGCACCATGCACGAACGTTCCTGCATACGACCCATTGCTTCATTGTCTTGTTGTTCATTATACGTTTGATAACAGTATAACACATAACCATCACACCTATACTTGGTATAACATACAACACATCTATGACATTCAAATAACATATCACAACCATCAAAAACAAATGCATGCAAAGACGCCCTTAGATCACTTGCCAGCACAACATTTGGACACAACAAAGAAACCACAACCACAGTGTACAAACAATATATATATATCCGATCAGTGATGGATTATGCAAGCCCTGCCTGGGCCTCAAACCTAACTGAGACTCATCTCAACACCCTTCAGACCATATAGAATAGAGCCCTGAAGATAATCACAGGCTGCACAGCTACCACCTACAGTCCTACACGATGAAACCAAAGTCCTCAAAATCAAGGATCATCTTGACATGAGAGGCACACAAACACTTGCTGCAGCCTCCACAAACCCACACCATCCACTACACTACATGGCAAAACACCCTTCCTCAAGAACTCGGGGCTGTTCGGCCAGACAGCTTGAGGAACTTCAACAACAACAACAACACCCATACATGCCAAGGAACATCAAAACAACACCCAGTACACAATACCATACACAAATACTATCATCTCTTACACCCTGCCCACCCCAAACCAGTCTCCAGAAATATATCCATACTCAAATCACTCACCAATCCATCCAAACACTCAAAAACAACACTCAGCTGCATGCATGACCTCCTGACATCCACCCATCTGAATCCTCCCTTCCCCATGAGAACAGAGTCCACCTGGCCAGGCTGCGGTATGGCCACCACCCGGCACTTCTGACATATCAGAAGCTGGATGGAGCCATTGTGGATGCCTGTCCGGGATGCAACACAGCACCCTATTCTTTTAAACACATCATGGAAGACTGCAATGCACACAACCACACTCGCCAACAACACAACATACACTCTCTAAGGGCACTGTGGGAAAGCCTGGTTCAGGCCATGGCCTTCCTCAGGAGCTCGGGGCAGCTTGAGGAACTTCAACAACAACAACATCAACAACCATCTCACCCATGAACTAATCCTGTCCCGAAATGACCAACTGCATAAGGATGAAAGAACACCACCTTATAATAATAGGCCTGTTTCCTGGCATATATATTTAATTAAGGACCCTGTGATCGTGTTTAAAAATTTGGAGACTTCTGATTCCTCCTGACCATGCCACGGCCCACGAAGCAAGCTCCTTCCATATAGGTGGTGTTTCGTGGCAATATTTGAAGGACTCGCTTACATACCTACAATTTTCTGACTACATGCATCACAGGGTCCCATAAGAGGAAACAAGTCACTCTAATGTACTGTACCAAAAGTATATTACTCCTTTAATATATATATAGGCTACCCCACTAAACTATACGAGCGATACATATGTTATGAAACAAGTATGCCCCAAGCTGCCTCTACATGTGCCAAACGCGTCGAGCTATTGATGCATGAGAGGAAGACAACACTCATTACACAATTAATCCTTTGGTGATGGGGACACAGTAGTAGTGGGACATACTCGATCTTCTTTTGAATTGAAACGACTGTCACTTTTTTTTTTAACTTCCCATGATGTGGCAGAAGAGCGAGAAAGTGTAGGTCGAAGCGAGTGTTTATGTGGAGTAGGAGGGAAGAGAGAGAGAGCTATATAGGCATTGAAAGATAAACAGATGGAGAAAGTGTAAAGTGTTAGAGAACGAGAATACTTCCGGTGACGAGCAAACTAATGTGACAGAAGAGAGAGTGGCAGGTGCACGGAGTATAATAATATATAGGAAGGAAGAGTCGAGAGCTGCAAGGATTGAAAGACAAACAGATGGAGAAAGTCATGAGTGTTAGGGGAAGAGATATGCTTCAACTTCCGGTGACGAACAAACGAGAGAGAGAGAGAGAGAGAGAGAGAGAGAGAGAGAGAGAGAGAGAGAGAGAGAGCATGCATGTGGAGTGGGAAGGAAGAGAGAGCTAGAGAATTTGAAAGATAAACGGATGGAGAAAATGAAGAAGGAGAGGAAGGAACAGAGAGGGACTGAAAGATAATGACAAGGGAGGAAGGAAGTGAGAGATTGAAAGATAGGGATGGAGA
>JAWQEG010000395.1:5000-250000 GCA_033782935.1 Petrolisthes cinctipes | reverse complement strand
GTCTTCTTCGGTTGGGTGATAATGACAATACTGTATATACGTCTATACTGTAGCCTATATAAATATAAATAACATCACATCCAAGTCGTGGTCAAGGTATAATAAATCTGCACAGCCTTTATATAGGAAAAGTGTCATTGGCTGGTAATATATTAAACTTTATATTCGATGAAAACATTCTTCATCGCTTTATATTCGCATTGAAAAATAATGGGAACGCAGCGAAGAAGCAAAAAATTTTCGTCGAAGAGAAAGTTTATATCTAATACTATAATAGCCATTATGTTTTCAGCTGTATGGGCAGAGTGTCCAAGGAAAAATATAAATGTGTACACTCGTGATACATAATTTCTGACCAGAGTGTGAGGAACAGAAAGCTTCGAATCGCCTGGTATTGCTCATTTCCCCACCCAGTACACCTATAGAGGCTGAGTTCGAATGCAGGGTATGTGTGTGTGTGGTGCCTGCCGTCCGTCTCTGGTCAGAAATGATGTATCACGAGTGTACCTTCATTTTACGCAAGGCCCATGAGGAGGCCCATATGATATATAGTACACTCGTGATACGTAATTTCTGACCAGAGACGAACACCAGGCACCACACACATAACCTGCCTTCGAGCTCAGCCTCTATAGGTGTACACTCGTGATATATAATTTCTGACCAGTGTGAGGAGCAGAAAGCTTCGAATCGCCTGGTGTTGCTCATTTCCCCACCCAGTACACATATAGAGGCTGAGTTCGAATGCAGGGTGTGTGTGGTGCTTGCCGTTCGTCTCTGGTCAGAAATTACGTATCACGAGTGTACTGGGTGGGGAAATGAGCATTACCAGGCGATTCGAAGCTTTCTGCTCCTCACATCCTAGTCAGAAATTATGTATCACGAGTGTACACTCTCCCAAAAAAGTATCGGCATTGCTGGCTAGATCCTGCTGAGAAAAGATCGAAGCTACATGTATGACTGTACTGTGGGGTTGGTATTCCTGCTGGCAATGAGTTGACTCTCATTTCTGTACTAACGTGAAATCCTCTAGCATACATAATTCATGCATTATGAGTCGTGGAGTAAGAGTTGTGACTTCATTTTTACAGATATACATTATTTGATTTTAATGATTGATGGTTTGGGGAATTTACTGAATTATTGAATATAATGAGAATGATAACCCAGAGAATAAAGTTACCAAATCGGATTTTAACCAAAAAGAAATCTTTGAGTAGATTTGCTGTAACTGTAGTATTTTGTCTTAAATATAATGCAGTTATAGCATAGGGTAGGATTAAGTAGGCTTATGTTTTTTCTTCTCATACTTCTAAATAAGGTTTTGTAAAGTAACACAAACATACATTGCCCTCTCCAGAAAGTGACGTGTATAAACAAACATGTGAAGAAACCAACACCTCAAAGCTTCACTCGATAATCTCGGGGCCTCAGTCTCAGGCCACGATTGATGGCCTCCTGTCCCGAGGTAGAGGTATATAAAAAAAGTAAAAATAAAATAAAATAAATAAAAAGAAAGATAATGTTATATACCATTCGGCAACTACGGTGTCGATTAGCATTTTCAGCATTAGAAAGGGGCAAATCTTACGATAATATTTTAAATTTCTCTAATAGGTAAAGAAATGCGAATATGTTTCGATTTGCATCCACTATAATTTCTCTGACTCATGAAGCAATACGAATATGTATAATTGGCAACTGATCGGCAGGAATACCACTATCTATAAGGTTTCAAAGCAATGTACCATAATGCTACGTTTATTGTCGTTTTCGTTCATATGGTAAAATGCCGATACTTTTTTGGGAGAGTGTACATCTGGTTCATCTCAGGACAAATGTGTTGTTTGAACATTTTCCCAAATCTCACTGGTTTGCGCGGCATTTGGATTTGTAGTTTTTTTCATATATATACTTGTATTTTTCATCAGTGGTGAGATATAATTGTCTTATGAAACCCCTCATATGGTTCAATAAATGAGTTATTCGTTCGTCTATTGAACTATTCTATTAACACAAGAGAGAGAGAGAGAGAGAGAGAGAGAGAGAGAGAGAGAGAGAGAGAGAGAGACTAATGAAGAGAGTGTATATAGGTCAGAAATTAAGGTAATAAGGGGGAGGGGAATACCTATAGCAAGAGTGAGTGTCAGGAATATGGTAAGGAAGGTGAACGTGTTGAACAGGGGCATTGGACATGAAGGAGAGTGAACGGTGTGTAAGGAACAGAGTGGATACATGCATGAGTTTATTGTAACGATGCCTAGATTACATGTGGTTTGCTGTACACTCGTGATACATAATTTCTGACCAGAATGTGAGGAGCAGAAAGCTTCGAATCTCCTGGTATTGTTCATTTCCCCACCCAGTACACCTATAGAGGCTGAGTTCGAATGCAGGGTATGTGTGTGTGGTGCCTGCCGTTCGTCTTTGGTCAGGGATTACGTATCACGAGTGTACAGAGTAAGGGTAACGATCTGTATACAGGTGGTGCTTGGTGTATTGGATCGTTTGTATGCAAGAAGAATATCCGTAGTGTTGACGATGGCGTGCATGTGTCGGTATATACGATGGTTCTGTTGTTAGTCTATGGAGTCATCGTACCGGTATACCACACCATCGTATGCACCATGATGGTTCTTGAATATGGCCCACTGCATGGTCCATCATCTGTGTAGTGGCTGAGGTAAACTAACTATGCAGGAATAACTGAGCCTAACTTGTGGGTGTACAGTCACAAGCATAAGTTTCTTTACCCCCTGGCGAGAGTGAGGTCGAAGTCGTGGTTGGAAAAGGGCCTGGCAAACGAACATTGGGAGTCAGTATCTCATGACTGTGTTTAATTTGTTGTATTCAAGTAAGTGAACACCTCTAAAGACATGAAGCATTATCCGAGCATTATGAACTGGATTATTTTATGTTCGTCTAGTCCATATCCAACCACGACTTCGACTTCACTCTCGCCAGGGGGGTAAAGAAACTTATGCTCGTGACTGTACTTACCATTCTACTAATAATATGGCTATAGTGTGTAAATGTGGGCCATAGACTGTGTGCGTGTGTGTGTGTGTGTACTTATGGCTGTTGTTGTTGTTGTGTTTGTATAGTTTCTTCCTGTGTGTGTGTGTGTGTGTACTTATGGCTGTTGTTGTGTTTGTAGTTTCTTCCTGTGTGTGTGTGTGTGTAAGAACTGGTGACTGTTTTAGATTCTTCTTTCGTGTGTGTGTGTGTGTGTGTCAAAAAGAGATGTATTTTTGCACGTGTACAATATAGTGATATACTGATATGGTATATGGCTTGACGTGGCATGTGTATAATAAACTGCGTGTGTGTGTGTGTGTGTGTGTGTCAGGTGAGATTGATCTGGAGGCAAGAATTCCACTTCATTAAATACGAAGAGTGAGAGAGGCCCGTAAATCATGTCCAATTTCTTTCTCAAGGTGCATATATATATATATATATATATATATATATATATATATATATATATATATATATATATATATATATATATATATATATACACGATACGTTTGAAGGAGCATAATTATAAAGTCATATATTATTGTAAGGGGGGAAAGATTCATGTTACTTGGGAGACTATATGTTTAGAGTGTTACCCGGATTGTGGTATAGTACAGAGAGAGAGAGAGAGAGAGAGAGAGTGAGTGAGTGTGTGTGTGTGTGTGTGTGTATAGGTCTACAGTATAATTTTGTGTTTTACTTTGTCGTGTCGTGTTGTGTTGTGTTGTATTGTGGTGTTGAGTTGCTTTGTGTCATGTGCGTGTCGTGTTGTGTTATGAGGTATAGAATATTGTTATGCTGTGTTGTGTTGTGTTTTATTATGTTGTGTTGTGTCGTGTTGTGAGGTATCGAGTATTGTAATGCTGTGTTGTGTTGTGTTTTGTTGTGTTATGAGGTATAGAATATTGTTATGCTGCGTTGTGTTGTGTTTTATTGTGTTGTGTTGTGTCGTGTTGTGAGGTATCGAGTATTGTAATGTTGTGATGTCTGAGTTGTGTTGTAATGCATACTGAACTCGGGTATATAGTGGAGTGTCATGTTATGACAATATATATGACGATGACCTCGAGCTATGTATGATGCTGACAGTGGGGTTGTGTGTGGGAGTGTAAAGAAACGTTGGTGTTGGAACCCACATGTACAGTTCCCTCCACTAGTAACGAATGCAAAGTCTGGTGGGTTTGGCAAAATGTGGCACCACTGTGTTTATTTACTCGTTGTTGTAGTAAATGAATGGACAAAACTCAGCAAAACTGTCCATTCATTCATGCACTCTCACTTAAGTGTAAACGAACACGGTGGTGCCACATTTCGCCAAAAACCATGGGACTCTGTGCTCGTTACTATAATAGTACTGTACATATGTATTGTACAGTAGACATATTATAGTTGCCTATACACGCCCCACATACCTTAGGGATTTGGGCATCTTGTAATGAATAGACAGTGTAGACTGTGCACAGAATATAATTATTTCACAGCCTCAGCTTACTTGGTACGTGTCCTGTGGCTTACGTATTGATATAATGTGAACACACAATGAAGTATGAAAACGTGTAAAGCAAGTTTTTGCTGTTGAAAAATATATATTTTTCCGTGTACAGAACAGGATGCACGCGAATGTGTGTGCGTGTGCATTTAAGGGGATATGAATCAAATCCTGGAAAGAGGCTGCGACCTGCTGTATACCAACCACAGAATAAATATATACGTGAGCTACGTGCGCGTTCGCGGATGTCTTAATAATCGTCTTGCGAAAGAATACACCACATGGACGGGTGGTGAGCGTTTGCGTCATAAGTCGTTGGAAATATTACGGTGGGAGAACGTTAAAGGTGTACGAGTGTGTTGAAGTGGTCACGGTGTACAGGTTTGGCGGGTGAGACACTATAGTTGGGGTGCTCACGTGGTATAAATGGTGTGGGTGTGGCAAGTCATGCAAAGGTTACGTAGCATCACCGTTCACAGTTTTCCATCAATCTGTATAAATGAGAAGAAATATAAAGGTGAAATAAATCCACGACTATCCATATGATGTCATTATCTCATGGCGGGGTTGGTATAGGCTATACTACAGAGCTCAGGTATGGGAGAGGTACTTTAATACATTGTGAAGTCATAGCGGCAACTGCAAAGGACGGCAAGTGTCGTGTGAAGTCGGTCCTCCATCCCCTGGGCGTCACCCTCCCTCACACCGTATTATTGCATATGTATTTTTTACTTCCAAACACTGAGGTTAATACATCTGGATATGCATTAAGCTGGAAATTACTTATAACGATGAAATACTGTTGTGGGTATTGGTGAATTCGCTGTACCAAAGATGACTGTGTTCTATGCAATGGATGAGTGTAGAAGGAGGATGTGTTGAACCTTCAGCCACGGAGAAAGTAGGCTGGCTCACCTCACAGTCACCCCGATACTCCAATACCTTCACTTCATTGTTAGTGTTGGCCAGTGTAAGGATTCACGTCAGCAAAATACATATCCAAGCAACTTCAGTAAACCTTACATACAATCTGATATAGGGCAACACAGAGAAATTAAGGAGGGGAAAGGTTGTAGAAGAGAGGTGTGGGTAATCTATCATTAGGAGGTGGGAGGGCCAGATGGGGAGGGTGAGGGCGGGAAAATGCTACCTTTGGATGAATACCTTGAATCAATACTTATAATTTCACCTCTAAGTTAAATACAACATAACGGCATCAATTTTAACTGTGTTACTAATACTGCGTACGAAGTGTAAACTTAACCATAATATACATTAGTTTATAACGTTTGCTAATCGTAAATATGTATTTGTGAAAAGAATATTCATATACAAAGAGCGAACGTTTTAGAAAGTGTTCACTAAGATGTGAGAAATTGTGGATAGTGGGCGGCCTCGGGGTGGATATGGCGCCGCCCCGGCCAATCACACCCGCCGTCCCCTCCCTCACACCCCAACACACACAACTCCAATACACATCATCAACTAGTTCTCCCGCCAACTTTGCTTTTACTCATTATTTCATAACAAATGTAGAAACCTTCTTGTACACGACTTGGGTTCTTGTTAAAGAGGTAAAATATATATGTTGCATACCGTGAAATGACCATTTGTGAAAAATATGGTCCACCACCCTGGGCGGAAGAATACACGGGTGAAATTCGACAATAGTGGTGAGAGGTGAAGCTTTGAATCTGGGAGGATATAGCTGTGTGTTCCTGCATTATTTATATAATTTGTGGGAAATATGTCTACCCCGACGGTGCAGGGTTTGAAAACTGAACCCGTGGTGCAGCAGCAAGCTACTCAGGTAAATAAAGGTGCCAAGAGTTGAGTATGAAGTGTGAGGGAGTGGTTGAGGAGTTAGTGTGTGTGTGGTGAAGGATAGGCCCCGCCTAGCAGGAGGCGTCACTCTGCCACCAGCCACGTGCTTCAGGACAACCCCGGAAGGCCAGCCTTCCTTCCGGGGCACCGCCCACACAATGATGCCTGGCTGCAACCTTCCTATACTTCCTTGGGGTGTGCATCTACCCTCACATATGTGTTGGTTAGTACTAAGGGGAGTGGGAGGTGGCAGGTGTTGGTGTGTTGGGCGGGGCTGTGGGCGGTGTTGGTAGGCCCAGCAGTTGGACCTGGTGTTGGGTGCCACTGTCCCCGCCTTCACCCGCCCACACCCCGCCCACCTTAGCCCACCCGCCCCACCCAGCGCTTAGGACAGGCGGGGCGGTGGGGCGGCACCCTGCCCGCCTCTAGACACCACCTCTAACATGATGCCACTTAAAGAGATTGTC
Source organism: Petrolisthes cinctipes (assembly GCA_033782935.1). Lineage (NCBI taxonomy): Eukaryota > Metazoa > Arthropoda > Malacostraca > Decapoda > Porcellanidae > Petrolisthes > Petrolisthes cinctipes. The sequence goes on along the minus strand of JAWQEG010000395.1, from coordinate 243,199 downwards.
TTCTTTCCAAACAAACGTATAATTTCGGGTGTAGTGTGACCCTGGCCTTGGGACAAGAGACCCTTGTGACCAGGGTCAAGTTACACCTGCTGCATCACTAACTTGGTATTGCACGGGTGGCTACAGATGTCATACTTTCTCTAATGTTCACATCTTGCGTCTATCATGTAGGCAATGATAGGAATAATGTTTATAGTATATTACTACAATACTTGGTTAATCGAAATAGACAAATCCATGTTTCATCAAGGTTTATACCTTTTTGAAGTCATGAGTTGAAACTTACTTTTGATGTAAAAGAGACCGCCACCAACTACAAGGGTAAATTAAAGAATATAAGTTTGAATAACATGCATCAGTTTGACAGAAAAGAGAAGATTGCAGTGTAGCACATTTCTGCATTACTTTATTTCTCATTAATTATATTTGTTACAGAGCATAGATCTAATGTGGAAGCTACCAACATGGAATAAATCCTTTACTTTCATTAATAACAGTTATTAATCACTTTTACCAAAATGTTATAGGATTGCTTTTATCACTAATTGTTTGTTTGATTGCTGATATTTTTGTTAGCAGGATTACACAAAATATTATTTGTGGATATTTTCAAATTTTCACCCAAGGTTGGCCTCATTACTGGCAACAGGTGATTAGATATTAGAGATCTGGGACTGGATGTGGCTTCAGGAATCTTTTTTCTATACCATACAATGTTAAAAATTTGTGTGAAATATTAGTGGCTTTTTCCTAAGACTTTCCCATGGGGAAGAGGGGGAGTTATTACATGCAGTGATAAATCATTATTTGAAATTTTTAGGTGACCCTTTAGACCTGGGCTACACCCTTTCAGTTTTCAGCTATCCATGGTTAGTACTTACTGTCCCTCGTCTCTCTCACCACCTTCGTCCTGCAGGGTCTTCCAAGGCTAAGGTAGCTTTTCTTCCTTTTCAGTTGGGATTTGGGATACCGTACAATTTGCTATTTTTACTGAGTAGGGGCCATAGAAATACTGTACTGTAGATTGAGAGGGGAGAAGGGGAAATAGTGCTGCAACAGAGAATCAGAGATAGATGATAATGAAGGATATTTTGTTACATAAATTACCTTCCATTGGATGGCTTTGAGCAACCTTTTTGAGGTGATTATCTTTTTATAATGCAGGGACAGATCATCTTTGTATTGAGGCTACACTAATGGTAATGGTAAACAAGTCACTATAGATAGATAAAGAGTTCAGCCATTCTTCTCTCTGATACAGTATTTGTTACGCTACCAGTATCATTTCTAATTACCGGTACTGTAGTTGTATTTCATGGGCATAATCCAACAGAACAGCCCATTGCTCTCAGATACCAGTACCATTCCATAATACTACATTATCTCCAACTGTATGCAGCAACCATTATTAAAAAAAAAAAGGTCGACTTCCTTGTGAGTTTTGTTTGATTTACCATTTTAGTAACTCATTAAACCACCTTGATTCTTTCCATAGCTGACAAAGCATGAAAAATCAAACATATATGTGATGACAGGTAATAGATAAAAGGTACAGTATTAGCATTGTTAGCCATGTGTTTTAATTTACTTCTATTGTTTTTAGGCTCGGGAGACTGCAGGTACCCAGATCATCACTGCCAATGGACAGACATACTCAGTCATGCCTCAGGCTCAGATGCAGACAGTCACCATTGATGGACAAGAAGCAATTTATATACCAGCATCAGTACAGCATGCACCCACAGCAGCCACACAGCAGATACAGATAGCAGGCAACCAGGCCCTATTTGCCCCTGCTGGACAGATAATTCGGGCACAAAGTCTCATCCAGAATGTTCAAGGAGTGGGCCAGGTAGGTACTGTAATGAAATGGTCTAGTTCAGGCAGATTCTTTACTGAGACTTGTAGATCTTGGACATTAAGGCAGTATAGGGTTATAGGAGGGCACTACCCCTCTTCACAGAACCTCAAGAGTACAGTACAGTACTGTACTAGGCAAGTGCAGAGATTCTTAGGGTCCATGATCGATGAATTACTGTACCTGTATAGTACTTATCAGATGTGCAAGCAGTGATTGTAACACTTATGTTTTTATGGGATATATTGGTGTACAGTACAATATGCAACAATATTTGCTGTACCGGTATTTTAATAAATTTTGCTATTTTATGGAAACTTTTTTATCGCCATATAATTTAATGAGATTGTTTATTGGTGGGGGTATGAATAATAGTTTGACTTTGTGCTTGATCTCAACAGCCAATTGCAGTAAGTGGAGTACGAACCAGTTCTGCCACTGGTGGCAATAATGGAGCCCAAGCAGCTACTGCTCAGGCAGCCCAAGTGAGCCAGATGGCAACACAGGTGATGCAGTCTGGGGTAACAGGAGTCCCACAAGCCACAATTCCTGTCCAGATCCCTATATCCACTGCTGGGGGGCAGACTGTCCTGCAAACAATCCCTTTCCCCGTCCAGATCCCTGTCATCCCCAATGTGGTCCAAGCTAATGGACAGACACTACAAGTCATGCCTCAGTTTGCACAAGTGAGTGATTGAATAAAGATGTAGTACACATTATTAAGAGTATTGATATAACCTTAATCATTGGCAGGACGCATCATTATGTTGATTTGATTGATTTCCAGAACCTTTGTGCATTCTTTGCCAATATGGAAAATGATGTCAGGAATTTTGTATGCATTACTAACAGCTAAATTTCTGCCCAAGCAGCAAGTACAAGCCCAGCCCCAGATTGCCCAGATCTTGTTACCTAATGGACAGCTGCAGCAAGTGCAGATGCTGTGGGGCAGCACTGCTGGCATGATGTCTCTAGGGTCTGCAGGCTTGGGCTCTACCATGTCTCAACTTGCTACCTCCCAGCCCATCACCACCTCAACCTGGGCCACTTCTACCATTTCCACACCAACTGTTGCTCTACCGGCTGGACACTCCAGTACCACAACTAACACTGCTAATGACACCAAGCAGCAGGCACAACAGACCCCTCAGCAGGTAAGTTCCTTATCTAGAGATCTTTTGCTAAGTTTTGTATGTAAAATTATTAACCATCTTGTTCCCGGAGATCTGATGAAAAAATCCAACTGCTTGTTACCAGTTGACACAGGCTATTTACAACCATGTAGGTTGTGGCAGTGCATGTCCAGAACTCCTAGTGTTGATCAGCTGTCTCCCCACACCCATTAAGAGTCCCTCCCTGTTACAGGCAGTTAGAGTGTGAATCCCCCTTTATGCTGGCCTATGTCATTGTGAATTCCTTTTTTATTTTTTCAATTATTTTGATAAAACAATTATAATCATCAGTTAATTGAGTTGTAATACTATACAGGGTGTTCATAAATTGTATTGTAGGAACATGTAAAAAGTCGAGATCACTTATGGACACCCTGTATATTAGCAGTGTTTATTAGTGAATGTGTTTCATGATCTGTAAAGTGATATTTGTGATTAAATTTTGTACACTATTTCAGTGTGTCTAGAAGAAAGAAAGGAAAAATTCAAATGTTGACCACTAGACAGTACAGTATTATGAGGGATAGGTTCAAGATGAGATTAGGTATGCTAATAACTTTAAAATATGATAATTGCATTAAGAGGACTCCTTTTCTTAAAGGTAACTACTTCAGCTGCTGGGAGCCTTGCAGGTGCAAGCCCTTCACAGGCTGTTGGACCTGGCACTAACATCACAGTTGCCAACAGCTCCCAGCTCCTACCACAGGGCATCACTGTCTCTCCACAGGTAACATTCATTTATGCTCAGTATTGCAGAAATGAAAAGTCTACTGAAATATACAGAAATTGATTGAAACATAAATCTAATAATGTTGTAAAAGAATAAGGCTATCAGAATAAGGTCAAACAAGATAGACATTGATATTGTAAGAATAGTGAATATCGGAGGTGGAAAAGCAAGTTCATGTCTGTTACGTTCACTGTCAAAACCTGGATGATTCACTGGTCCCGTATTCCATGATTATGGGATATGATACTGTACCACGGGCTCTTAGTATTTGTGTTGGATATAAGGTATTGAATATCCTCAGTTCATTTTATGTCCCACTTATAATGGATGATGGTCACACCCTCAGATTTTGCCATTGTGGGAGCCACAAGAGTTGCTGTGATTGAAATGAGCACAGCAGTTATGTCTTGTTTTATACGTATTTTTCCCCTTCTTTTTGTCCTGTCAAAACTATTACCAATGGAAGACTGTTGCTAAGGCCAAAGGTCTGTTTATAGTTGCCAGGATCAGTTGCCAGTGGAGGGGTGACAGTAGTGCCAGTGAGCCAGGCATCTCAGCTACGGGCAGCAGCAGCAGCAGCATCCTCAGCGGCAGTAGCAGCACAACAGAACACCATCCAGATCCCTCAGATACAGGTGGTGCAGCCTATGATTCAGCACATTCCTGGTATTGGCCAGGTGAGATATTCATGGGAATCAGGTTCTATCTTTGCTCTCGAAATGCATGTTTTGTGTTTTTTGTAAGTTGCTTTAGTTTTTCTTTTTATTATATATTGAGAATGATGAGAACTAAAGGCTGGAAACCCATTACATGACTTCACATGTGAGATAAAACAGATAGAAGTTCAAAATCGTGTACAATTTAAATCGAGATGCCTAAACACATTGCGTTTGAAGGTGCACAAGATGTAGTAAGTGGGAAAGATGGATGGAGGTAGTGTGTTCCAGAGTTGACCAGTTGTGTATATGAAAGACAGAGTACTGGTCAACTCTTGCATTAGGAAGTTGGACAAAAAAGGGGTGAGGTCGAATAGTTTGGCGAGTGTTGCTTACTCTCCTGAGGGGAGGAAGCATTCATAGAGAGTTAAAAAGAATGGTGTTTAGTGTAATAGCAATAGAAGAGAGAGAGTGATGCAACTGTACTGCAAAGAGAGAGAGACTGTAGTGAGTCATTAAGAAGAGAATTGATGAGATGAAAGGCCTCTGATTCTACCCTGTCCAGGAGTGTTGTGAAGGTTGAGCCACTCCATACGAGGCAGTTTGAATGCTATATCTGTAAAGCCTAGTTTACACGTACACGAATAAGCTCCCGATGCCACTACGAAGAAGCAGAATTGTGAATATTTTTAAATTAAATCCTTATTCAGGTCCTTTGGCTGCGAGTCAGGTGTTTTGCCGGCAGTTCGTGGTGCGCCACGAGAAGTTGGTGGGCATCCCAACTTTTCGGGACAGATGCCAAATAAAAAAATGTCGCATAGGAACCGCAGGTGCATACAATTTCATGCACATTTCAAAAAATGTATATAGCTTAATGTCGGGGGTGGGATGGGGATGAGTAGGGGGTAGACCGGGGATGACGCCCCGGCGCTTCCCCGGCATATCTGTCATGTCGCTGTAGTGTGCAGTCATTGATGGTGTGTAAAATGCTATAGTTTGGGCTTATTACCTTTAACATTTTCTGTGGAGCGTACGTTCAGAAAAAATACACGGACACTTTTTATTTCTTTATAATTATGTTTTGTGTATCGATCAAATATTTTCAGCAACCTTGTTAGAGTGGGTGGTTTCCTAATAGTGGTGGGAATTTTAGCTGTTTTATAGTAATCGATTAGTACTCGATTACTATAGCTTTGTATATAGTAATAAACAACCACAGTAGCCTACTGTATATTAACAGTTGGAAAATGAACTGATTAGAAATGCCAATATGTGCCGCTACGTAATATTCTGTAAGCAAACAAAGCCATACATCTCATGATTTATCTTGTATATCATCAAAACAAGTTCATTTTTATGGTAGAATTATATGTAAATCTTTTGTCTCTTTAATGACGACTCCATTATAATACTATAAATATACCGTACACTGAAATATACAGTTATCAGTAATCATTTACACAGTAATCGGTTACTCAAAAAAATAAATGATTACAGAGATTTTCAACCAGTAATCAAAGTACTGGAATCGATTACGCCCACCACTATTTCCTAATCGTTCAGATGTAATTATTCCCAGAAACATTAAATTGTTGGGGAAGTCATTATCTAGTAGCATCTCAGTGTTTATAGGGATAATTTTAACATTTTCAAATGTATACCCAAATTAGCATTTTTTGGTAAGCCGGTGCCCCTGTGCCATTCCACAGATAAATCCCTGGCAACCGCAGGTACAATGATGTGTGCTGCTGGTGAAAAAAAATGTTAAAATTACCGTTACAAATTAGTTGTCCCAGCGCCACCAGTGAATCTGGGGGCTTCCCCGGGACATTCGTGATACATCGCAGATCCACCGCAATACCCCAGCGGAAGGTCATAGCAACAGATAAAAATCTGATATTTGGCTAACAGATCCCCGATTTTTGACAGTTCGCTTATTCATGACGACTTCGGGAGCTTATTCGCGTATGTGTAAACTAGGCTTGAGCAAGTTCCCTACAGTTTGAATAGCAATACCTACCTTCAATTGTGTGCATATAATGGTTGTGTATCTAAGTTGCTAATTAGGTGTAGCATGCATGTGTTGTTATATTATGCATGTACTTTTCAGGCTTGTGGATGTAGTGGTACTTCAGTTTTATAGTGGTAAATGAACTGTGACAATTGTTTGTATAATTTTTTATTGGCATTTTATTTTTAAGAAAAATCATCATTCAATGTATTGTTAAGTGTTATACATGAGAATACACAAAGCCAAAAAAAATGTCCCCGTTTAATTGATTATTTGAGATACAAAAATTGATACAGAATTTTTTTACACCAAACCCATTCCTAACATGAGGGACTATTGTGAATAGGTGTTCAAGGTAGTAATTTGAAATCTATAAGTAGTAGAATAGATTTGGAATAGAATTCTAGGAATAGAGAAATTAATTTACAATAACTTCTAAAGACTGGAATTCACCCAGCCTTTGTACCCCATCATGGTCGAAGCACCAAATCTGGGTCGAAAAATTAAGTACTTCCAATTTCAAATTTGTTCTTACAGATTTGAAGACCTTTCATTTACACACCAGAGTATGTGTGTACAAGTCTCCTCTGTCAAGTAGTTAACTTACAATAGCATCAAAGATGAAAAATATAACCTAAGCTCCCCTGAAATTGATTATAAATGGTCATAATTCTCCAAGTTAAAAATTTTTCACCAAATATCATTACAACAAAATTATGTAAATAATTTTAATACACATTTCTGTAACCATAGACTGAAGTAGAATGACAGTACAAGGCAAAAATAAAATAGTATAAGTAGCAAAAGGAAAAAGACATAACTTACAGTCTGCTGTCGCTGGCATGCGATCCATCTCACTCCCAAGTGTATCAGAATTTTGTCTAGATCATTATCAAGACTCCTTTTCCCTTATCCCAAAGAGTTGGACAGTAATAACGGAAAAATAATAACTATGATGTTGATTCCTTCTACAGGTGCAGGTGCTCTCCCCACAATCCCTACAGAGTTTAACATCATCTCTAGGATGTGGATCACAGCCTATAACTGTCTCGGCTCTTAGTGCTGCTCCAACATCTTCATCCCAGCCTGCAACCACTGCCATTCCTACCCAGATACTGCCTGGAGGAGCACAAATTATTAGTGAGTTACTGAGGCTGCCAAAAGAACTTGACTTTCAAATTAAGCTTGTGAATTGTCAGTGTTGAATAATTTAAGTATGGTAATATCTATTATTGTAGTTGGTGTATTGATAAAATCACATTGATACAGTGTAGTAAATTGTCAACACGAAAATTATAGCAGTGATAGGATTATTCTTTTTCTCCCAGACATTTTTGTTGGTTACATGTCTTACTTTCTCCTCTATTTGAGGTATCAGGCTTGCCCCAGCTAGATAACATGCACATGTTCGTGGAATGAATGAAATCTAAATTCTCTACTCAGCAATAGTATCTTTAACAAATTGTTATTTTCCTCCTTCTCCAACTAATTTTAGTTTAAGTTGAGTAAACATTCCAGATGAAATTGTGAAATGAATTGCTTACAAAACCCCAAGATAAAACCTTAATGTCTTTGAGTACCATATGGTTGAATCACAAATGGACAACTGATGCAATCTTCAGTGTAAGGCAGCTACAAGAAAAACTTCTAGGGGAAAAGAAACTGTAGTTTGTCCTTGTGGACTTGGACAGTTTTTAGGGAGATAATTAAGTAGAACTTGGGAATGCTGGGTTATGAAGAGTGGATTGTGAGAGGGGTTATAAAACTGTATGAAGAAGCAAAAATTGTTGTCAAAGTTCAGTGTGAGACATGTGAGAAATTTTCTCAGCAAGTCAATAAGGGCTCAGTTTTGAGTCCATTGTAAATTATGGTTCTTAAGGCGCTGTTACTTAATCTCAGGATGGGACTGCTATGGGAATTGGTACATGCAGATGACGTGGTGATGATAGCAGACAACTTGGGCTGGGAGAGAGTGAAGGAAATGTTTGATAGGTAAAGGGAAGGTATGGAATCCAAGGGCCTGAGAGTTAAGATAGGCAAAACTAAGATGGTGGTTAGCTAGGTGGATAGAGTAATGTGGAAAGTGGCCATTTGCAGCATGTAGAAAGGGAGCTGGTGTGAATTCAGTAATATACACAGGTGAAACTTTACCACACCACGTGGTCTGTCTTGAGCAGAAAGTGGTTGGGCCCTTTTTGTTAGAATAACATCTGCCACAGGAAACACCAGAACTCTTTGTGACTGGTTCCATGAGGGCATTCCAAGGAGGGAGTGAGGCATCAACACTGGATGGATGGAGGGTATCCCAGTCTCGCTTCTCTGACGCCATACGATCTTGCACATATCCTTCTCTCCAGTAAATAGTCATACCTCTTGTTTGCTTTATTGTGTCTGTATACCCCTGCCACTACATTAAGTTTCCTTGCTTACTTCATAGCCTTTAAAAGTTTTGTATGGGAATCCTGTAACTCTAAGAGATTTCTTGAACTGTCCTGGGCCTAGTGCCAAATTCCAACAAGAGGTAAGGATGTCGTACTCTGGAATGTTTGTTGTGACTTTGCAGGGTAAATATCACTTGAACTTGCATATTGCATGAAGATCCACCACTAATACCACCTTATAATAATTCCCCCAACTTGACCATCTAAGAAGGAACTGGATGTAGTAATGTTTTATATTGGATTATGTAACATCATTTGTTGCTGTCTGATCACAGGTGCCAGTGGACTACAAGGAGAAAGTGATGGTGCCAAGTGGGTAGTGTCAACAGGAGGGCAGGTGAGCCAGGCACAGGTGGTGCAGCAACCAGAGGATTCCCCCACCACAGACACAGGGAAGACAAGGCTGAGGCGAGTGGCTTGTACTTGCCCCAACTGTAAGGAAGGGGACCGCGGGGGAGACAATAAAAAGAAAGTGCACATTTGCCACATTCCTGGTTGCAACAAAATGTATGGCAAGACCTCACATCTGCGGGCACATCTTAGGTGGCACTCTGGAGAAAGACCTTTCATCTGCTCATGGCTTTTTTGTAACAAGAGATTCACACGCTCAGATGAATTGCAGGTTAGTATATATTAAGGATGCTATCTTCTGTATATGATGTTTCACTTGATTTTCCCATAGACTTTTGAAAGCTTTTTTTTCATGCTATTTCTTGCCCAATTTCAAAATTAGATACAGTAATTCTGTAGCTGTTAATTGCAAAGAAAAAAGATTAATATAACATCACAAACTACAAGCCTTTATCTTTCAAATGAGATCAAAATGAGCTTTGTTGGACATAAAATCCGGCTGCAGACTTCTAAGACTGACATTATGTCAAGATTTACTTTTAATGTTAAAAGAAATAGAATTTTATTTATTGTACTATATTATGAGTTTATGTACAGTCAATCTGGAGGTGTTCTTGTCCTAATGCAAATATACATATCTACTTTGTCCAGCAATTATCTGTACTTATTTGTTATTACCATCCTGTCAAATACTTTTATACTGTACTGTATATCATTAGCAGGCATCAGTGTATATTGTGCAGTTTTGTGTTTCATATATATAACCATGCATTCCCTATGGTATTTTCTCAGCGACACAAGAGGACACACACTGGAGAGAAACGGTTTCATTGTCCGGAATGTCAGAAGAGGTTCATGCGCTCGGACCACCTCTCCAAACATGTAAAGACCCATTCTAAACAGAAGGGGATGGTGAGTAATTGGAATGTTCTCTCAAACGTAAGTGGATATTAGTTTTTTATGTGAATTTTTTCTCGGGAGGTGGGGTAAGGTATCTTAAACTGGTGTCTTTTTGTGCTTGTCCAGTTATTGCTATTTATGTCCTTGGTTTCTTTAGTTGATTTTAAGGCTTTGTGAGTGGTGCAGTCAGTTCATGCCAAGAAGTCCCCATGTTTCGATAGATTACCCTATTTTCCTCTTTGGAGCCATTTTTGTATTATTTTTAGATCTTTGTGTACCGTAGGTATGTAGTAGTTAAAAATATTAGTTTTACATTATAGTTTATCGTTTTTTATGTCCTTAAAGGTGGTGGTGCTTGAAAATTGTAACTCTCTATGTTCACTTTCCTCAGGTTGTTGATGTGTCATAGTAATGAAAGGTATCTCTTTTTCTATAATATTCCCACAAAAGAAAATCGATGGACGTTATATTTGCTCAGTTAATGGATTCCCCACTCTGCCTCTCGGTAATGATATCTTGCCTGGTGAACTACTGAATATGGCCCACCAAATACATTTTAGAGAGAAATGTTTGTTGTTAAATGAACCCATGTGTTGTGCTTGGTGTAACAACATTTCTGGATGTTTAAATCAGTTGTAGAAGATCGTTGTATATATTTTTTATGACCATGCATATGTACCATTACATGTGGTACCTATTTCATAGAATTTTCATTATTCACAACTTTGCATAACCATAAATTGGATAAAAAAAATCTACAAAGCAAAATTTTATATTGCACATTCATTAGTAATTTACAGTCTGTGTATTGAAAAGTGTCAACAAAAAAGCTAAGCTATGTATTCTTTATTCATATACATTATAGCACAATACAGTACTGTACAAGTACTGTATATTGTTACCCTTTAAGGGATCCTGTGTTGTAGTCAGAAAATTGGAGGTAGATGAGTTTCAAATATTGCCACGAAACATCACCTCTATGGAAGGAGCTTATTTCGTGGGATAATCAGAAGGAATCAGAAGCCTCCAATTTTCATACACAATCACTTAAGGATGATATATTATAAATACCATCATATATGTAAGCCTTAATTGTTTGTTGACAAATCTATTGCATTTCAGAATGCCTGCCTACATAAAAATATATCATGCTAATATCACCCATTTGCAAATGTTTCATACTGTTGCTGCATCTGACATTTAGAGTGAAATTATAGGTCCATAAAATGTTATTAAAAAAGATTGGCTTTCCAATAGAAATACTTTTAATTTTTAAAGTAAATCTTTGTCTCAACACAACACATTACACCATGATACACTAACCCCCTGTGGGGTTTCTTCTTGGCATAAGGAGTGAATATTCCTATTGGAATGGATAATCGGGCCCTCAGTATAGCCTTGCCAGGTGAGATAGAAAAGTTGTCATGATTCTACCTTGGTCAGCCCTTTTAGGGGAGTGTCTATGAGAACAAGGCATCATGTCATATGGTTAAATGAGTGAAATTAATACTAACCTCATTGTAATAGCCTCGGAGCTGGAACCCTTGCCTGTCAGGAGTCCTGCACTGGTGCTAGAGCTTTCCCACCACTTGAAAAAAGGGAAATGGGGTATTGATAATAATGATGATGAAAAAGATGAAATTATATTTCACAAAGTAGTTTACTTGTATGTCCTGTGCTGAATTTGTGGATAGTTCATTTCATCCACCACCACCTTTGATACAGTTATAAAAGCACATAGGTATCCGATATCATAATTTAGAGTACAGCCATTGGTGGTTTTCTTGATTAGGGAGTCTTGGTATCAGAAATTACTGATTTCAAAGTTTCTCATTACACCTTGCAAATACAGTACAGTAATACCTCAAATTAAGGGACTCGGAAATATTTTTTTTTTTTTTTTTTTTTTTTTTTTTTTTTTTTTTTGTAAGCAATGGACAGCATCTATAGAGTTTGATTAATGCAAAACATTTTAGGACAGATCAGTCTTGAAACATACATTTTGGTTGGGTATAGCATGGGCCCTCTACTTCAGAATGTGTAAATGCAGTTGACTCCAGACTTTCAACACTTGCCTCCTTTATTTTGACTCAAAACTGTACATCAAAGGTATTTAATGGTTGTATTTTGGAAAGGCTTAATACATAAAATTTTTATCTTTATCAGAGCCTGACAAACCCATCGCAGTCATCAGACAGCAGTAATTCTTCAGATGCTGGGGAGAAGATGCTTATTACCATCCCGGACCAGTCTGGTGATCCTCTTCATATCTCCACGGAGGGAGAAGTACCTCCAACACAATAAGGAACATGTTATGTTCAAACTAAGTATACAGTGAACAACCACACAGTTAGTAGTGTATGTACAGTACTTATATTATATTTCAGTGTTACTGTGAGTTGATGTTACATATAATTGGTGCTCATCTTTCCCTTGGCCCAATATATATGTGAGGAGCAATGTCTAAAGGCTTGTAAAGTGATAGTGAAATATTAGGTGTTTAGTTTGTACTACTATATAAGAACTTGTTGATGTTGCACAACTTTTAACTGTTGAAGTTGAGACATGTACACATTTTTGTTACCAGCCTTGCTCAAGTTAGCTACATATTCCATCCTGAAATGTTTTCAACACCTGTGGGTGTGATATATATTACTGATATAAACTGAATTAGGTATGAAACTATTTAAATATTTTGCAGTTTGAAAATGCAAATATGAATGAATGATGGACACAAGGATTTGAATATTCAACTGTAGTGACAATCAGCTAGACATCCTGAATATTTGTTGCAGATTTTTGAGATAATGCACATGAATTTCATTTTATGGTAACCATTGTATTAGCCTGTACTTATTGGGATATGCTATATGGCACATGTTGAATTCACAGGATACACCATATGGTACACAATATTTACTGCCACTCTTTTGGATTTGAGATTGTGTCTTGTGTTTCTAAACTAACTTGAAAGGTGTTCAGAGTCTATAATGTTGTCACTAGACTAGCTTGAAAGGTGTTCAGAGTCTATACAGTACTTTATGCATGCCTGTGCTAGACCATGCTTACCCGATTCCCACTTGCCTCGGCCTGCTTTCATTGACACTGTTTACAGTACTACTATAGCCAGACAATATGTTTGATAGTGCTCATTTGGTCTCGACTAAAAGCCGAAGGTTCCTAGTTTGTGAAGGTATTTTTACATTTTCTCTAACATCATTAGTTACAGAACTTGAGTTCTTAAATTTGAAAAAAAGAAGAAAAAAAAAAAAGTGATTTTACCTGCCACAAAGTGTTGGTACTCAGATGAAAGTCCAGTGTGTGAGGGTTATTGTGATAAGAAAAGAAAAGAAAACAGGTAAATAGCCAGGAATAAAAAAGAGTATAAACAACGGAGTATTGTGCGTGGTGTTAATATCTGAGAACATATTCATTCATTTTATTGTAAATTATCTAAGTATTTATTTCACAATTATGTTTTGACGTGTTGCACTCGTGAATGTCTTATATATCAATGCTGTACAGTCAAATCTCTTAATTAATTGATTTTTACTTCATAAATTCAGGCATTCATGTTTTAATATAGATAAAATGTTATCACATACAAATGCAAGATATTTTGGATATTCTGCTACTGGAAAGGTTACATGGGAAATTTTGTTTGACTTTAGTGCATCCACCCATGCAGCACTGGTATTATAGGCGTGAAATTTTGTGAAAGCTTACAAGAATGTCATGCTATGTGAAGTCCTGGTGTGGTGGTGTGTCTTCATGGGATTACCTCCCAGAGAATACCAACTCAAGAGAAAGAGCTTTGCAGCCCAAACCCATGTACACAGACCAGTCAGTTTCACAGATACCAGTGCACACATTCAATCCCCCCCCCCTCCCTACACTTACACACACATTACACTGCCATTGAAACACAAGCTGTCAAAGTGCACCTCTGATTTTCATCACACATCACCAGACTCGCCACATATATGTCTTGTACCTACAGATCTCGTACACTATGACACCAAAGTCCTCAGTGTCAAGGATTATCTTGACCGGAACAGCACACAAACCCTTGATGCAGCCTCAATAAACCCACAACCTCCACTACACGACATGGCAGAACACACACATGCAAAGGAACATTAAAACAACACCCAGCATATGTCATGCATAAATACAGTCCATCACTCCCACATTGCTCACCCCAAACCATCTTCTAGAAGCATATCCATACTCAGATCACTGTCTGTGCCATTGGATATGGAAGGCAATGCTGACCTTGGACAAGTTGTGTTAAGCTGTGAACTATGAGATATAGCTGTAATTCTTGTGGAGTGTTACTATTCACAGTGCAGTTTGTTGTAAGATCAGACATCTTCATAGTTAGACCTTAAAACTGCTGTATTATTGTAATAAGACCATAGAGCCAATGTTCAATACAGTTACAGTATTGATAACATTTAGAATGTAGACATCTCAAAAATAGGAAACCTGTTAGTTTTAATTCACTTTTGACATTGATTCCACTGACGACCATTATAGTAGCTATATGCAGAATTAACATCATTATTATCACCTTGAGTTACTGTATTTTACAGACATGACTGTCTTGCCCAGTTACATAACTTTACGAAAAATGATTGTACACTGGCCATACGTTGGCTGTGTAGATGATGAAAAAATTGTCCAGGTCTGGTAATTCACAATACTAACACTGCCTGCCTCTTTAAAGGTGAGTAGGATGTGTACATTGCAGAATATTATGTCCAGTACTATACAGAGTAGAGTATCAGAGATCCACAATTATTGGGGCAGAATGTTTTTTTTATAACTCCTCATGTACAATAATGAGCTACAGTATTGTCCACCCAGGACAAGTAAGTGAAGGTAAATACTATACACAGCAGTTCTCCCTTTCATATGGTTCTAATATTTGTAGTTTATCTAGATACTGTACTGTAATATTGCATTTAGAGGTACGTACGTTATGTGTGTTTGTCATTTGTCGGTATGTCAATACATTAACATTATAGGAGATTGTATAAAAGGCACAGCTTCTTTTCTATATTTTCATTGTTTTACATTGAAAAGAATGTGAATGAACTTCCTAGAGAAGCTTGACATTCATATACATCAAAGGTAAGTATATCTTTTAGCTTCATTGAACCTCATGTAACCCCAAAAACACTAGACCTGTTGTTGGATAGTTCTTGGTAGTATCATACTTTGTTAATTTGGTGTTAATCAGAGATAAAAATGCAATAGGAGTGAACTACACTGATTCCGTACGTGAGAAGTCCCTCACTCGGCTGGTAAGATTGTTAGCATGTTAACTTCAAAGATGGAGCTGCTAATAATCACCATATACAAAAATTGTACAAGTTTCCCTAATTGAGGTTATGAGCTAATTTGATAAATGCCCTGCCATTCCCCAAGTTAGGCAGGTTATCCCTGGCTTAATTTGGTGACATCTGGTGGAACTTCCTTTCTTTATGTTGACTTATTCTGACAGGTGAAGTTAATGGGGGAATAAGTTAACAAAAACTTTTAGGTAATTGAAACTACTGACTTCTGCTTTTAGTTTTTAAATTTTTTATCTTAGCTTTTTCCAAGACTATCTAATGGCCCTTGGGCCACTGGTAATGAGTATTGTATTAGCTTTGCCATGGGGTGGACTAGATGAGGTGTTGTAATGAGGAGCCTTTGTCCTGCCCTATGGGGATGGGATGAGTGTTTTGAGAGACATGACTGGAGACTTGATGCCATGTCCACTACCTTGGGCTGAGCTGCACGAGCGAATGAGGCATCCGCCTTGTAGATAGGTTTTTAAATAGAATTCCCTTGTTTATTTACAAAGCCTAGGATCTTTCTATTCACTTTTGCTTAAGGGGGTAATTCACTTTTGTTACATTGAAAGTGCCTTGATTCCTCTAAAGTATGCCAGGAAACCGGACCAGATGAACAAAAATAATGGTGTTCTGTTGCTTGGAATAGTTTGGAGGAATCATTTGCTCCAGATTTACCAACACCGTACTTCCTCCTTAAAGGGAGTCTCTTGTTGGTAAATTGGAAGGCTACTGATTCCTCCTAACTATTCCAAGAAACAGATCCCCCATTAGTACCATTAAGGACGTCTGTTTTCTGGCATAGTTTGGAGGAATCACAGACCTTCCTTCCAATTCACCAACAAGAGAATCTCCTGTTAAACCACTCATACTGTATGTTGTTTTATGCCATGTTTGAAGATATTCCACCAAGATATTTTCTTTTTGGCCATAGCATCATCATTTATATTATCAACAAAGATTTTTTTTTTTTCCCCACATTACCTTTCAGTTTCCATGGAGTTGTGGTTCCAGTGCCAAACTCATCATGGCCTGGCTTAGCACATCCTTGTTGAATAGTTGTAGTACATGCTTTGAATGTTAAAGGGTAGTAATTTGCATAATGGACAGGATAAAGAGTGCTACCTGCCCAAGGTGGGGTCCTTGGGGACCATATTCCAAAGGGAAATACAACTGTGAAAGTACTGATTGTAGGTGAACTGAAAACACAAATTGATAATCAGCAGGATGTATGATAATGTTGTGAAATACTGTTTTGGTTATGCAGTATAATTTTCTGATCTCTGATACTCGACTGTACACTGTAGGATGAAATTCATGTGTGCTTCCACCAGAGGTCAGTGTACTAGCTTATTCTGTGGTGTAGTGTGCATTCAGTTCACCATTTTTTACATTTATATTATTATCTACATCATCTCGCTTCATGGAGGTGTTTGTTTATAATATGCTTTTACTTCATCCTTTACAGTATACCAATTCTTAGTCCATTTCCATGTATTTACAGTATTGAACTAAATATTATCCTTACATTTGTCCATTTTCTAGTACCAAATGCCCTGTGTGGCCTGGTTCTATATATTGAATTATTGACTTTCATAATCCATACGTGACTGAGGAGCATACGTCTGTCTAGAGAGTTCTCATTAGCCATGTGATTACAGTGACCTCTGGTTGTAAGTCAAAACTTTAGTCCTTGAATGTACAATTATAACCAATATTGATACTAATTAGTCAAATCCTATCTTAAGTTGTGCTTTATTTAACAGAAATATGAGACTTTTTAAGAGAAAATGTTTATATTGTAATTTTTAATATGTGCTGATTGGACCCGAGAGCTGTTTTAGAGCTTTATCCCTATGCATGGAACACATGTGTACTGAATGAGATTGTTTGAGTGAACTGAATAATATTAAGTATTGTTAACTTGTGATACTCCAGTTCTTGCTTTCATACAGTTATTCTCAACATTGCAAGAAACATAAATAATTTTTGTAAAGAACGAGCAAGATGCAACAATCAGAACAAGTGTCTTCCTAGTCAAGTGACTGTAATTCTGTGTTATTGTATATAATATATATATAAATGTATGTATATATGTGTGTATGTATGTACTCAACCAAGGAATTATTTCTTATAAATGAACTTTTTACATTTTTATATAATTAAAAAAAAATCTACAGTAGTTACAGTATATATACAGTACTTGTGATGCACATATTCTTTTGTATGAAATTCCATTTTAATTTTAGTGAAAGATTGGTATTGTACCTGACTTAGCTAGTAAAATGTTCAGGTTTCATAATTAGTTGTCTTCATCACAGTTCACCCATGCTTATATCCTTTACATTTAAAAAAAATTTCACACAGTAGGTGCCTTGCAATATTGTCACATTAAGTATGATGTTGATTTGATAATAATGCACAAGGTTTGATATATTTTCCTTAAACCCTTATCACCAATATGTGGGAGTTTAAATTGATACCTTACTATGAAATAAGGCCAATGGGATAGATTGATTGGATGGAAAGAAATCAACTCTGGCAAAGCAACACCAAGATAAGCCACCAGAAATGGAGATGGAGAGGAGGGGGAAGCAATCTTTAAAGGGACAAAAGCTGGCATCACTGATCCTTGTAATTAGTCACTTATTTTAGGCCGGTGTTGGGTTTTTTTTTTTTTTTTTTTGCTACCCAGACTGATTGTGTTGCCTGCACTACACTTTCAGTTGTAAATAATGGTACACCACCCCCCTATGATGAGGCCCAAGATTTCCCTGCCACTAGTATTCCTCCATATGCACTAAGGTTACATTCCCAAATGCATTGTCCGCATAAATTTGTACCTGCATGAAATTGAGTACTGTACTGTATTCCAGACCAGTAATTTTGATGCCTAGAATTCTAACCCTTTCCTGCTGAGAGCTATGGGAAGTTAACCTCTAGGGCTGACCTGTACTGCTGTTATTTTTTATACTTTTGCTTTTAGTACTTTTTATATGTTAATACCATATACATCTTGTGTTACCCAAATAATCCCAAAATTCCATGCAATTGCTGCTCATACCTACATTGATCTAATTATTACAATATATTCTCGCCATCCCAATACGGTCGGTGGCGGGCACAAGTGGCTAATGGCTGCCGGGGACTGTTTGATCTGGTAACAATGGAAAAAAGCGAGAGAATTCCACTCAGTTGCCTGTGCCCGCCGTCTTTTTGCCTCGTGTGGAAGGGGTTTTACCGGCCTTTTGCACATTATCTAACATCCTACAGTTTGAGTTTCCTTCCACCCTCTAATGTCCTACCTCTATCTTTCATTAAAATGCCATGAGGTCCTTCACGGCCTGATGCTAAACTCTTTAATAAATTAATTAATTATTACAATTGGAAAGACTACTGCCCTAGGTCTGAAAGAGCCTGTAGGGAAGCGACAAGAGATGGAGGGACAGCAAGCATGAAGGAAAAAGGAGGAAAGGAGAGTGGCTCAGGTCTGATTGTGCACCAAAACCCTTAAAGTACTATCCACATCACCTCTCCCTGAAACCCCAAAAGACTTATCCTAATTTTCCCCTGAGACATCATGCATCTCCTGAACAATGGGTATACAACACAAAAGATAAAACTACCCTTTCCGTAAGCCATGATAATGTCGACCGTAGACCCAGACTTTGAAGGTTAGAAGTCAGGGAAGCACAGGCAGCTTAAAACCAAAGTTTATATTAATTAGATATATCTCGTGGGAAAAATACAGTCATGTCTGTCATTTTTATTTAAAGTTACTGGAATCCAATAAATTAGCATTGGAAAAATTTTTCTTTGTCTGGATTCTAATATATACACATTTCAGTACCACTTTCTCATAACATATTGGCTAAGTTTTCGTTTACATAATTCAAATGTATTTTAAATGAATGCATTGTCAATACATTGGCTTTCAGAAAATACTTTCTCATCATGTAAATAGAAATTAACTCAAAATTACAGGATGAATTTCTTAATATACTTGTGAAACCATTGCTTGCTACCTCTGCTTCTAAATTCTGCTTATCATCATCATCGATCTAAAACAATGTCAAGTACAACTCTAAACCAATGTAAATACCAAAATTATTAACCAATTAAGATGAAAACAATTGCTTGACATCTTGGTCCTCTGCACACTCCTCTGGTTGTAACCCGTCCTCATCCTGAATGTATTTATCTGCTCCATGCTCCAGCAAGATTCTTACAACATCAATGTGTCCACAGGAAGCTGCATAATGTAAGGCAGTCTGGCCCTCATTATCCTGGCTGTTTAAATCAATATTGTGCTTTAAGAGGCATTTGGTGATATCAAAGTGACCCCTGTCTGCTGCCCAGTGAAGGAGATTCATTCCATTCTCATCAGTAGCTTCGAGGACCTCCGGTTCTAAGGTTTGTAACTTGTCCACATCATTTTCTTTGACCCAATCAAATGCATTCTTATCTTCATCTTTCACTTCTTCACCCTCTGGTTGCTGAAGGGTGCTGACTCTAACCCAACTATTTTTTGGTCCCTCACTTACAGAATTTTCATCCCAATTTGGATCCAATTCTTTCAGGCTACTAATGTACTGTAACATGGCTTCAGTTTTACTTAAACTGCCCAAGCCATTCCAAGCATCCCACTTCTGTTTCCCTTTAAAGTCAAAGAAGCCAGGTCTGGGGATGTTGCAGGGCCCCTCGGTGCTCTGTTTATATCGAGCATAGAGATGTAATAATTTTTCCTGGGGTAAAGATGCAGCTATAGTTTGGAGATGCAGAGCAGCTCCATCAAACAAAATTTCCAGTTCTGTTTCTGAAGAAGGGATATCTTCAAAGCTATTCATGATGACAATGTGTTAAGTGCTATGCTGAGAATATTGTGTTTGGTGGATTAATTTTGGTTCACCTGTACATCTAATATTTTTCCTTCCAAAATTTGTGTGGATTTTCTTACTGCAGCATCATAACTGGTATTATTACCAAATTGTACAAAGCCAAAACCTCTGCTCATTCCTGTTGATCTGTCAAATACTACATTGGCCTTGGTCACAAAACCAAACTGTGAAAAGTGTTTGCGAAGTTCACGATGACAAACTGTCCAGGGTAGATTTCCAACATATATCTGAAGAAAAGCTCGGGATGCCATTGAGTACCTTTTCTGTATGTAACCTGTGAAGAGTCAACGACAATTTGATAGAAGAAATTTTACAGGATATCCAGAGTACTTGTGAATGAATGGCAGCAGATATCTTCAAGGAAGTTCTAGCTGCGATACAATGCTGCGTAGCAGAGCTGCCCTGTGGTACCCGATGCCTGGTTTGCTTGTCACGTGTTGGGACACCTGGTGATCTGAAACACATGAACTGTGTGAGAACCTGGGAGATTGGAGTCAGCTATGTTGGTAGCATCTGCATCAAAAGATGAAAGGGGCAGCTGTGAGCAGGACAAATTCCACTTGTGCAGGAGGTGTTCCAGGGACCAATCGGATGCACGTTCCTGATATGAACAAATAAACTGAGCTCCTGGATTATGTTCCAGTATGTATGACACAGTGACCAAAATGTCCTCAAACACAGCTGGGTCATAGAAGCAGTCTGAACCAAGGATGATGTCTACTGGCCCTAGATGTAATAGTTCTGGAGTGAAAACACCCCAAGTAAGTCCAATCACTGCTACAGCTCTAGCCAGATTATTGGCCTGACATGACACCTGACAGTTCCTCAAGCACTTTGGCAGTTGTCCTGAATCTGAGAGGATAACTTGAGCACCACACTTTGCTGCCACAATCCCTGGCAAAGCTGTTCCTGCTCCAATCTCTAGCACAGTACGGTTAGCAAAGGAATGACGATGGTGCCACACATACTGAGCTAAGACTGGGGCACAGGGCCAGGTGTACATGCCATAACTGGGGCTTACAACCTGCAACAGAACATTAAAATAAAGTATAGTGGGTAGTGAAGAAATGTTGTGGATAGTGAAGATGTGTGGTGGGTATTTAAGATGCATTGTGTTGTGTAGTGGGTAGTAAAGATGTGTGGTGGGTTGTGAAGATGTCTAGTTGGTAGTTAATTAAAATGCATTATGATGTATTAATGGGCAGTGAAGATGTAGTGAGTAGTGAAGATGCATAGTGAATAGTGAGGATGTGAGGTGAGTAGTGAGGATGTGTGGTTGGTAGCTATGATGCATTGTGATGTGTAGTGAGTAGTGAAGATGTGTTGTTTAGTAACTATGATTCATTGTGATGTGTCATGGGTAGTGAAGATGTGAGGTGAATAGTGATGATGTGTAGTGAATACCCAAAGTCTTTGCCCCAGTTAGTAAGTTATAGTATCCCAGGGAATAATGAATATCTAAGAAATGTTGGCTCAACTACTATTTTATACTTTATCTATAGTCATATAACACTTTGGTATTTATCCAGTATATTGCCGTTTTGTAGCAGTGTTGCCACATCCAGCTAAGTCCCGGTAGTTTGCCCAGGTTAGGTCCCAGTAGTCTGCTGCGGTCTATGCTCTGTCCAGCATTAGGTGGCGGAGAAGCCCTGCCCTACAGGTGCGGTAAGCAGGTCAAGTACTCTTTCGCTTCCCTGATTGGCTAGAGGTTTTCAGCACACCGGGAAAAATAGGAGTTCTTTTTTATAAATATTTCTGCTAATTGAGCATTATTCATGTCTATTATTACTCACTCATTATCTTAAATATGTGTGTAACCCTTGTGATTTTCCGTGTTCGAATGCATACTTCAAGGCTTCTTCATCCATTTAGTACCATTTTTTATATATTTATTTTAACTTATCTTTTGGAAACACAAGGGAGTGCGTTTTTATGTAACGAAATATAGAAAAACACCACGAATTCACTACTTACGCAAAAAAGTTAAAATCTTTCTAAACCATGGCCAAACACAGCAGCAGGACTGGGCAGGGAGTGGTGTGTGTGTGTGTGAATGGATTATCGAACTGACACAGAGCAAGTTGACAGGTGCCTATAGGGACCAGAGTAGAAAATGGCCTAAGGCTGTGAGAGAGAGAGAGAAACTCAGATGAAGGTAACAAAAGAGGAAGAAAGTGAAATAGCTTATAATGCATGCTACTATTAATGAGAGAATGAATAAATGGAAAACAAATAAAATATTATATACCGGTAATGCTGTTAATCTATATATTTCTACGTACATATGCTTATAGGTTGTAAAACACCTTGCAGTTAAATTATATCTCACCCCTACTGTATTTTGATAGGAATATAGAATTGTGAGAGAGAGGTGGAGAGGAGGAGGGAGGTGTAAGCTGCAGGTCACTGAGACTAACACACTGCTATATGGTGTGTGTGTGTTAAACTTCCCCTTCCCATCATCTGCCAATCGGATGCATCTAGGAATGTCCCAGAGAGGCAGGGCTTCTCTGCCACTTAAGGCTGGACAGCCTATAGGTTAGGTTTGGTAAGGTCAGGCAAATTCCAAAATGCCCCATTAGAATATGCTTATCTCGGAAATAAAAAATACCATAGAAGTGTTTTAGCATGGTATAAATTATTGGGTAAAGAGGGTAGAAACATCGTAACAGAAAAAAAAACGGCAATATACTGGATAATTTATAAACCTTTAAAAAATACTCCAACAAAAAATATAGCAGACACACGGTGACTGACTGCAACTAAAAACACACATCTTCTCTTAATGCTACAGTACTAATTCATCATTATCTTTATAGGCACGGAATACACTTGAATCCCACCTCGGGTATCAGCACTTCCAAGCACTCTGAAGATGTGGAATTTCTTGTGTCAGTGGATCGAAATAAGAACTTGCGTACGTGTTGCGGTACCTCGGCCATCAGGGAACGCATCCACGGTATTATCTCAACTTTGGGTCCAGAGAATATGCATCCAATTGATATTAAAACCTCGCATATTATGGTAATGACAATGATTTTCAGGCCTATATAGGTAAATTTACAGGTGTAAGGTTATTCAAAAACAACTATGGTTATTCTAGCTCAGTTATGAGTGACCACGAGATTGGCTATCCAGCATCTCCCGGGCCATACAATTCCAAAGTGTATACAGTTGGGATTTATCAGGTCTTACTCTTCTTAACCCAAGATATATTTACTCCCATTTAACACAATAAACAAGGGGAATGTAACATACTCATAAGTTTTACCAAGCACAGGCAATGTAAGCGTTTCTGCGAAAGAGAATAGCTTCAAACCGAGTACAGTAAGGAAGCGCTGGCAGGCATAAGGCATTCCATAGAAAACAACAACGTGTTATGAAAATGTATATTCTTCACTTGATACTGCACAATTTCTCAAAACATTGTCCTTGTATAAGGGAAAGAACATTACGGGTCGAATGGATAAGGCCGTATTAGCCGAGTAAAAGCCTTTTTCAACTCATTACAAATGTCAAATAGTTTCAAGTGGGTTTTCTTTATCTTTATCCGAGGTCAGTCATATATTATTATCTAAGCAAAAATCATTAGCATACTTCATTGGAGCGATTGTGCTGTACGTATTTTATTTATTTTATACATTTTGTCTAACAAGTATTTAATTTAATAGCGTAATGACAACGTTATGAAGAAATGTTTTTATTTATTTAATTAATTAAGCCTGTCGTGCCAACTGAAACTCAATATAGAAAGCTTATAATTATATGCTCTCTGGAACTTGCAAATAGAGCATAATGTAATTCCATCCACCTCAAGAGTTATTTGTCAAGTAAATGACTATTGAGCATAATAAAATAATAATATCGACAACAGCTGAGTTGAGTTGGCAACTTGACAGTTGTTTCACAGCTCGTCGTGTAGGCTTCAGGAAACTCCATTAGAATCGCTATTATTTAGTCCCACTTCAGTTAATCTAAAAAATATAAATATACTTTTGTTACTCGTAGATAGTTGTGCTTATACAATGAAACCGATTAAAGAAGGTCTTTGGCGATAATCTTAATAATTCATGGTGAACAAGAAGTAATGTAAACAAGCACACAGCATAAAGTGTAGACCGGTGCGGAGACTACAAGACCCTACAACACATTAAAGAAAACAGGGAAAGATAATGGAGAGAAAATATTAGAGATCACAACAAGGACAGCCAAGAGATAGATAGATAGAGAGAGGAAAGGTGTCTTGTCATGGTGATGCCACTAATCAGTACGTTGACAGTGTGTGGATAGGGCTACTACTGCTCTTTCTCTAGACGTGTGTGTGTGTATGACCTATGCTGACCTAATGGAGGGAGTAAGGAAGAGAAAGGTCAGTGGTGGTGGTGGTGATGTTAGTTGGGATTTAGCCTACCTCCTCCACAACCCCAGTCATATTATATTATAGGTTAAAAATAGTGCCAGTGTGTGGATTTGATAATACGGTAGGCTTTGCTGTTATGTAAGACCTCTAACTAGGGGATGCTGTTATACTTTTGGTACATTTAGAGTGCCTTGATTCCTCCAAAATAATGCCAGGAAACAGGACCAGACGAACAAAAATAATGGGTATTTATTGAAAGAATTACCGTTTTGTAGCAGTGTTGCCAGATCTGGCTAGGCCCCAGTATTTTGCCCCAGTCATTTCCTGTACTTTACCACGGTTATGTCCCGGTAGTTTGCCCAGGTTAGGTCCCGGTAGTCTGCTGTGGTCTAGGTTAGGTTAGGTAAGGTCAGGCGGTAAATATTGAATGAATTACCGTTATTGCGTACGTTTTTTCTACCTTCATTACCCACTTATTTAGACCATTCTAAGACTATTTTCATCAATGGCATTTCCTCCGCAAATGCCCCTTTTCCAAGATAGGGCATATTCAAATGGGGCATTTTGAAATTAGCCTGACCTTACCTGACCTAACCTAACCTAACCTAGACCGCATCAGACTACCGGGACCTAACCTGGGCAAACTACTGGGACCTAACCTGGGCAAACTACCGGGAAATAACCGTGGTAAAGTACAATAAATGACAGGGGTAAAATACTGGCACCCAGCCGGATCTGGCAACACTGCTGCAAAACGGTAATTCTTTCAATAAATACCGGTCAGGCTAATTTCAAAATGCCCCATTTGAATATCCTGGAAATGGGGCATTTGCAGAGGAAATGCCATAGAAGAAAATAGTCTTAGAATGTTCTAAATATGTGGGTAATGAAAATAGAAAAACTGTACGCGATAACGGTAATTCTTTCAATATTTACCAAATAATGTTAGTCTGTTGCTAGGAATAGTTGGGAGGTGTAGGTTGCTTCAGATTTACCATTAGTGTACTGTACTGTACTTTCCCATTAATCACCAACCACCTCAAGTGAAGGCCATACATAGGTTTCTCATACTAACAGACACACACACATACATGTAGGCTCTAACAAGGTTATCTGTACAATTAGTTAGGTTTATAGACTAGTTCAGTGTGAAAGCTTTTTAATTTTATAGTATGGTATATTATGGGTAAAACTTGTCAATCATTCTTCTCATATATTTTGGATAGTTTTGGAATGCCATTATTTGATTTTATATATAGGCCTATATTTTTTTTTTACGGGGCTGATTGTAGGTAATGCCGTATTTGACACATATTGCCTCCTTATTTCTATTCAACCCCAACAATCTTTGGGAACAGCATGGAAAATCAGAAATATCAGATGGGGTAAACTACGCAAATTGGCATACAGTATTTTTCTTTAATTTAGAATTGATGACCAGCTGTAAATGTTATTACCATCTAGCCTATACCTGGGGACTTTCCTACCTCCATCCTCCCTGTTGCTTTCCTAACCTCTCCCATTCTTAGTTTTCCCAAACACTATAGTCTACCACCTGCCTCCATCCCCATGCATGTCACTACTGCCTCTCCTCCCGTTCTATCATTCATTAAACGATCAAAATGCCTCTTCCACACTCCTTTCACTTCCATTCACTGTAACTCTATCCTTCCTCTTTGGTCGCTCACTGCCAGACTTCAGTTTTCCTCTCTCCCTCCTTACCTTTCTTATTCTCACTAAACCTTTCACTCAGTTTCCTGTCAAACTCCTCATCTACTCTCATTTTGTTCTCTCTCACCAACCTCGTAACTGTTGTCATAGATACTGTAGTCTCTTAAATGTTTCAAACAATTCTTGATTTAATTTTTCCATAGCTAGCCCTGGAGCTCCCGACCTTAGTAAAAAGAAAGATGGGATATTGATGATATGATTTTACAGTCATTCTGGTGTCCGATATTGTTGAATCATTGCCTCTCTCTGGATTTTGTGTACATCTCTACTCTCAAAAGGAAGCTGTCTTTTCCCCCTCAACCATTCCAAGTCATAGTCTTTATCATCTCGGCTGTTTTTTCATCCACTCCTGGACTGTAGCTTTGATATTCTTCAAATCCCTTATCTCTTTTTTTTTTTTTTTTTTTTTTTTTATCAATCACTGAGATATCTATAGGTACAATATTCTAAATGTTGCCTGTTGGACTCCTCTACAGCCAGTTATGTTAAGATTAAGCTCTTTCCTTATATTCATTTTTCAAATTATTCTTTTCATTGTGCCTTCTTGTTATTTCCACATTTTCGCTCAGTGTGAATAAGAGAGGTGCTTTTGATAGAGCAGAAATATCTAAATTTACATGTTTAAGAAGAATGTAAGTTAATGCTCATGATTCACTCACAAGGTGTGCAGTATGTGTTCCATTGCACTAGTACATGTTGTTACACTTTTCATAAAGCTTTAGACACAATATTGTGGTCATAATTGCCTGCAAAATTTGTATATGTAATGTTATTCAGGTAAGATTGACATGACACCTATTGATATGATTCATACTGATATAACTAATACTGACATGACACCAACTAACTTGATGCCTACTGACATGACACCTACTGTGTAGAGACTTTACTACTACTGAAACTTGATAATGAAGCTAACTGCTGATATAGGTACATACACCAGACTATACCTATAGCATAATCTCTGTTCATTTGAATATACAGTATAGTAAACTTCATTTCCATTAGCCTAATCATCTAAGGATGCTTATGGTGTACAGTATCATTTTAATGTTCTAAACTGGCTGGAGATGAAAAGGGTAAGAGGCTGACAAGTGTCACTGGTGCAAGTGTTTGTGGGGGCTGAACACTTGTGCTCACACTCATCTACCTTACTATTTCCTTGCTCATTACTGTGGGGTGTGGTGCTGAGTCTGGTAAATGTTGTGGTGGCTTCTGAGAAAGAATATTTGCACAATAGAGAGTGATTTGTAACTACAATACAGTATTGAGAGGACATAGCTTATAAGATGGTCATAGAATGAAGAGCAAATGTGGTAGCAGCTTATAAGTCCAGTATCGATATTACTCTGATCGTGTATTGTGAAATTTGTCCAGCAACTGAAGCTATCTGAAAACAGAGAATATTTCATAGGTGTGATGTGCTTTATATCATATACCGTACTATTCCTGTACAGTGCACTACTGATATATACAGTACCATGTTGTAACAATACAGTACTGTCCTTGTGAGATACTAATGGTTGAATGTATTGTGGTCATATGCACAACTATACTGTTATAACATACTTTTATATGTATAGCATCAACATCAGACTTTGGAACAATATACATTATACAGTACCATACTGTGGATAAAATGGATAACCAGAACATAATTATGTCAGATATGCAGTAGAAGTGTAAGACCAAATTCAGTATCATTTTATTTTCGTGTCATTGTAACTTGTTTGGATGGCAATTATTTTTCTCTTTCAGCACTCACATTTAGCTAATTGATATATCATAGAATAATTTCAGTCAGCTCATTACAGTTATGGACATTATCTAAAGACAAAGTTCATAAAAAAAACTGCTGTATCAGTTCAGCCACCAATAATGAGGAAAAGGCACTTACAGTACTATAAAAACTAACTGTTCTACAACTGTCTACTTTGTACACATTTTCTCCATTGTTCTGCATAGGCCCAATTCATCAATATAACACAAGAATACTGAATAAGCTGTTTAAAGAAGTTATAAAATGATGAGAGAGGAGAGTGTGAGTGAAGTACGGGCTAGAGGGGGTGCACACAGAACTACCTCCTCAGCAAATGGGAACAGTATGAAAAGTGGACTAAATGGCTTTGAAAATGGAAGTAACTTTAAGCCAATACAGCCAGCCCTTGTAACTAGACATGACAACAGGTCAACAGATGGACACACTTACTCTGCGGGAAAAGGACACAAGCCTCCGAGAAACGGGCAGAGCTACTTCACTGCTCTCCGTAATATTCAGAATGAGTTACGAGGGGAGC
Organism: Petrolisthes cinctipes; assembly: GCA_033782935.1. Classification (NCBI taxonomy): domain Eukaryota; kingdom Metazoa; phylum Arthropoda; class Malacostraca; order Decapoda; family Porcellanidae; genus Petrolisthes; species Petrolisthes cinctipes. The sequence continues at coordinate 214,452 of JAWQEG010000395.1, read as the reverse complement.
ACTTAATTGATGTTGAACCGGTAATTATTTAATGACCTTGACATTTTTAGTACTTATTCACCAATGATAGTGAACTTGATGTTGGTAATGAGCACTGTAATTTGATGAACTAGGAACTTTTCTACCTTAATTGTACTGTAAATTCCCTGATGTTGCAATGCTTCATTCATGTAAATATTCAAATTAGTACTGAACAAAAATTCTAGGTACACTATTAAAATAATATAGTACAGTACTGTAATAGCAGTATGTCACTCGGACATTTTCTACAGGTACACAAATTTTACTGTGTATTGGAAGAGGCAGGAGACTTTATGATTTATCTTTTGAAAAATAATTTCATGTTGTGTGTAGTGCTGCTGGCCATCACTATCAAGAGTCAGAATTGCCATCCATATTCTGCAGTGAAGATTTGTGCTTTCCTGTAAATATTTATTAACAGGAATAGATTAATAGGGGAGACAAGGATGGGGTTGGGAGAGGAATTAGAACTAATGATGTGTTATAAACATTTATTAATGTCCGGCTGCACCCAAATGCCTACCTGCATCCCTGACTTTCATGCACTAAATCACTCATTGTGCCTCTGAAATTATTTCTGTTACTGTACAGTGCTTGACTTTTTTTCATTCATCGTTACTCTATAATATTTACCGTGTCATTACAAACATTATTTGGGGTGGCACTGTCACTCATACTTATTACAATACTTTTTTTTTTTTTTTTTTTTTTTTTTTTTTAACTCAACCATAGACTGACTGTAGACTGTCAGTAGCCTGTGACTCTTGCGAGGTCTCACACCAGGTGAGACAGTGGAGCTTCATGGTGATGTCGGTACCGTAGCTTCTCTTCTGTCCCACTAGATGGCGACACATTATTTATACATGTCACTATCAGGAGAGAGCAGCTACACCGTCACTCACAGCATCTTGGAATATGGTCGGGACGATGTAGGGGGTATTTTCTTGGCATGTTGGCATAGCCATGATAATTGACGAACAGCTGGACCCATCAGTTCACCTCTGAAAAATCCCAGACATTTCTCGTGGACTCGAACCCAGGCCCTTGACATTCGCAGTCTGTCTCTTTATCCACTCTGCCACCGCCTTCCCCAATACTGTACAGTATTGTATATGATAATGTATTTTTCCATTTGTGTTTTTTGGATGTTATCTTGATACTGTACACACTGCACATGTTGCATTGTTATTTTGTTTTTAGAATGATGGTGAAAGTATCTATCTATCTATCCATCTATCTATCTATCTTTCTATCTTTCTATCTTTCTATCTTTTTATCTATCTATCTATCTATCTATTGCTAGATGCCTCAATCCCCAAAGGGGGTGGCCACAAATGAATCGCCTCCATGCCATCCCTGTCCCCCATCAACTGGCGTCCCTCCTCCCATCCAATGCCACTCTCACTCATATACCTCTCAACTCCATCCATCCTTCCACCTCACTCTCGGTCTGCCTCTTCCCCTCCGCCCCCCCTTACTCTCGTACACTCTCCTAACCAACCTCTCGCTCCCCATACGCTCCACATGACCGAACCACCTCAAGGTGTTCCTTTTCACACACTCCAGCACATCCACACCCACACCACATCACTCACGTACTTTTTCATTAGTAAATCTATCTCTCCACGTTACTCCACATGCACTTCTCAGATAACTTCTTGATTTATGGCTCTCCATCATTGTCCACGCTTCACTCTCGTATGTCAGTGTCGGGATACCACACTATCATGTAAAGTCTTCTTCACTTCCATACTCATTGCCCTATTCCTTGTCACTGCTTTTAGCATTCCCACAACAACACTCTTCCCCTGTTGTACCCTCTCCTGCACCTCATCCTCTAAACTCCCATCTATACTCATCACACTGCCCAAATACTTAAATGTGCTGACATTCTTCATAACCTGACCATTCAACCTCACCTCACAGCCTGTGGCTGCACCCCTGTCAAAGACCATAACTTTGCTCTTCACCACATTTACCTTCAAGTTCTGTTTCTCACACACATCTCCAAACATATTCACAAAACCTTGCAACTCCCACTCATCGTCGCTCAACAGAACTGTATCGTCAGCAAACAGCAGCACAGGCAAAAAATTTTTTTTTCTTGCCATTAGTGTTTGCCACGTCAGTTGCCGAAGTTATGAAGTGTGGAAACCACTTGATAATACTGTAGTGTCATGTTGTAGATTAGCATATGTTTAAGAGTAGGTTATTTTAGGTCTGGTTGGGTTGGGTTAATTTAGTGTTCTGTGGATTCAAAATCTTACCATTGTTATAAGTTTGGAGGGTAGCTCATCAGATACCGTGTCACTTTCACTCACTATTATGCCTAATGTCCTGAGTGTCGAAGTTTAAACACCAATTGGTTTACTGTATGTGCTGAGCAATTGCTGTCAAGTTGCTGTCTCAAAGATGCCTTAGAAGGAACATGAGATTGGAAACCTATTACTGGTTAATAATGATAATTTCAATAACTTTATATAGAAAAATTATCTCTTAAAAGAGGTATATATCTTAATTCAGGATAATGTTTACTGTAATTTTTCCCAAAATTCAACACTTGCATGTTTTTTCCATTAGTCAACAGGTGAGGTACAAGCTGGCATGAAGGCCAGTTCCTCATCAGGCCAGATGACAATGTCACTGCGAATGGTACGCTTTCTCTTCTATGTCATTCTCTTCGCCCTCTCCACCATCATAATTCTCGGTAAGTTGGACAGGAATATTTACAAGAAATATAGTATAAATTTATATGACATTTGTACAGTACTGTAATACCCTCTGCAGCCCCCTTTCACTCTCTGCTAGCAACACAGTGTTAACCGCAAATAAGCTTGCCACCAGAGACCATTTTACTTCATTCAGCCTTATTCATATGGTTGTGAAATGTGGGTGTAGACATAAATATGAGAAATCAAAAGCGTGGGGAGTAGAGATTGATGAGTTGAGAAGTTGTGTAGAGTTTGAGGAAAGCAGAAAAAAAATTGAATTATTTTATAAAGGGTTAGGCATTCACATATTAAATTATTATGACCTAACCTTTTGTACTCTAGATGTCGGTTAAACCTCTTGTAGGTCCTAAACTAAGACAACTGTATTGTGCCACTGAAATCCCATGTAGCCACCATTTTGTCTCTTGAGCTTCAATACAGGTTATATACAGTATAATATAGTACTATGCTAGGTAACTAAAATCTCCCCTGGACTCACAGTGACCTTAAACAACACGTGGTTGATGAGGGGGCCAGGCCATGCCACCTCAACACTGGACCGGTTGTCTGCAGCTCTCGGGGTGCAGGAGCGGGTGTTTGCTGTGGTCATTGATGCAGGCTCCACCGGCTCACGTGTCCTCGCCTTCTCATTCTTCAAGAGTCTCACTGGTGGGTGTTTGGGTAGAGAGTTGGGCTTAGGGCAAAGGGGAGTGGGGATAAGGTTGTACTGTAGTGGTTTTTGTAAGAGAAGTTAGGACTCTTACAGGTTACTGTAGGATTTTACTTCTCAGGTGAGTTATCTATGAATAACTTTCATATGCTAGCTTATAGGGGATGGGAATGAGTATGTAGACAAGTAGTGGGGTCCTTATACTGTATATAGTATACAGTACAGGGAGTTTGACATACAGTACTATTATGAAGGCAGTTGGGATGTATGATGGGAAATTCATCACCTTCTGGCAGGAGATGATTGAACCTCTAGGCTTTGGTGTACTAGGAGAAGTCACCTGTGTTTTGTGGATACTTTAAAGAGATATGAATGATTTTCACATCAAGAATGTTCATACAAATACAAAGCTTTTTAAAAGGATATGAAAATTACCTAAACAAAAGTCGGTTTCTCCTCTTGCAATTTAAACCAGTGCCAAGCTTCTAGGTACCCCATTCATGGACTATTGATGAAGTGAAGACATAATGGTTTGTGTGAGATAATTATGAAGGCAGTCAGGAGGGAGGCATCCTCCACTTCAGCCACATGTCAAGGAGGAAGATGGCCGAAAAAGGCCAGATTTGGTTGAATATATCCTTACGGTGACCATAGAATTTCATCTCCTGCTGTGAGACGGAACCACAAAATAGTCCCTGAAAGTTCCTTGGGATGTCACTAGAATGCATAAACTTTTTGAAATATAAATAATGACCTCTTGACTGGGGAATGGGCAAAATGGGCTTGTTTTCAGAGGAGTTTGGATGCAAGGATATTTTTCTGTATTTCCATTACTATAAGATTTTTTGGATACTTAAGCTTTTAGGGTTGTGAACTTATTTTTTGTATTGCTTTTTTTTTTTTTGTAGATATAAATACATAAGCAGCAGTTATATGTTATATTTATAGCCATAACTCACTGCAGTCAAACTTATATACTGTGCTGCACTTGTCCCGTGTCCTCATTTTGGATAGCATTGTAAAGTGTAACTAATTGCTAAAGTGAGCACTGCTTGGCCCTATTCTGAACCATATCTGTGTACTCCAAGTATTACAATACATAAAGTTTTGGTTTATATATATTCCAGTTTCTGTATTGTTGTTTGGGTTTGAATGAGAGACTTGTCATCTGTTGGTTACATATTGTGGAATATATGTGGAGGAATGAGAATGTAGTTAAGGTAGGTATTGTAATGGCAGGTATGGTGATATTAACAGATGGAGGGTGTGTGAGGAAGAAGACAGGGGCACCTCTCAGCTTCATCGCTAATAACTCTTCCTGTGGTAAACAGACATTCATTTCTCTCCCTGTTTGCTATTAGTCACCTTCAGTCAATATTACTATTTTTCTTGACCTTTTCTTCCTTTTGAGGCTTTTTCTGGGCTGTTTTCTTCATTTACTAATTCTCTGCTGGTGTTCATTGAGACAATGTCCATCTACTCTGGCACCACTCACTATGTTGTTTGCAGCTCCAGTTGCAACAATATGATTACACTCAGACAGAAGAAAGCCTGAAGTATACACTTATTTAGTTTAATTTCTAGCTTGGCCTCCTTTGAATAACTACAGGGATGATCTTAATTTTGTGTCTAGATAATATTAATATTTTGTAATACAGCATAAGAAAACTATGGTCACAAAATGCATGTTGTTTCTAGAACTATTGGAATCATCCCTGCATTTATTATTGCCATTTTCAGATCACATGCATACACTGTACAGTATTTAGATTTTTTTCACCAAGAGATCCTACATATAACCAGTTGCAGTGATGAAAATCATATTCCAGTACTGAGCATTTCCCACTGTTGTATAAGTACACGCTAATTCAGTAGAAAAATCACCACTTGCAAGAAAAGAATGTTTTTAATATTGTACATTGTATTGTTATATTGATACTAACATGCTTGATATAGCTGGGACTTCCATTGAGATTGTACAGAATGCTTAAAGCATCACCCATCATCACCAGTGTTAAGGCATGGTAGAAGTTATAGGTTAATTATTAGAAAATTAATCAAAATGAGAGATGTTATATACCGTAGTGGTTTTGTATAATGATAGGAGTGTGAGTCAGGTGGGCAAATAACTTCAATTAAGCTGTTATTGAGGGTACAAGTGTTCAGGATCGTTATTATCAGTTCAGGTAGTCTGCTAAACATTCAGACTTCAGAGTAACAGAAAATTATTGATGGCATTGCAATATTCAAACTGCATTGTTTGTTTAACTTATGTGCTATACTGTTTTGAATGGAGAGATGCAACTATTGTAAAACTCCTCTATTTAATGACATGTTATTACATTCTCTCACCCACCATAGAGTTTATTTTTCTGCTTTTATATTAAGGAATAGAATGTCTGGGCTGTAATATGTGGGAACTGTGCAGAAATATGGTACATTAATCTTTGACATAAATATAAAATGTTACCTTACCGTAGTTGGGGATATTTGGCACCTTTGTTATAAAGAGAGTGTACAGCAAGAGTGACAGGTCAGAAATTTACAGTGGGACTGGGATCCCAGCTGTATTTTCAGTTCATATATAGTTTTCATGTAATTCAGGCAAATAATGATGTTTTTCCACCCAACAATAAGTCTGCTGATGTGCTCTTGGATATTGCTTTACATTTTGTACTCTAGTTTTGACCTGTAGTCATGTTCTGTATTATGTTGCATTGTATCCATACATAACTAAGTTTGGTAGTACAGTATATGTACCGTCTCCCACAGGTTTGGCGGGTATGTACAGCTTTGTTAACTCATTCTCTGAAGGGGAGCCTCTCATGTTGCTTATTTGAAGAGCTACTAATCCCTCTAAACTATGCCAAGAAATGGGTGACCTCAGTGTTACTACTAGGGATCTGTTTCATGTCTTAGTATGGAGGATTCAACCACGATTAGTATTCCATTGGAACTCATGAACTTGGTATAGCACATTTTGACTCAACACCAACTATCCTTGGACACTTTTATATACCTGAATATAAATTTTGGCATTAGGGTAACTCAGGTTCATAGTTTGAAAGGAATTGGAGTTGGAGTTGGATAGGATATATTACAGTATAGTATAGTTAGTATCTGCCAGATGTGTGGGTGCCTGTACAGATTGTTTTATTTTTCGTCAAGCATGTATGATATTATTGTAGAGTATAATGTATGTTGTATTTCATTCTAATTTTGCATTACCTTAGTTTGTTAAGATAGTTTTACAGTATTTGTATTAATTTCCATCCCTTAACATTATTAACATATTTTTGGGTTTCTCACTCTTTCATTTACCGTACAATTACTAACATGCCCGTACTACTAAAGTTAATGTAAGCAGTTGCAGTACAGTACACTATTATTTCTGTTTTCCTTTCAAAAGTGTACAGGACATGAAGAAAGTAACCATTAATTAAATCTTAACCTAGTCAGAAGGGAGTCCGTTAGGTGGGATAATTATATTTGTCATGCAATGCACTCAAACACAACCCACCAGTTGTCAAATTAGAATGGAGTATGTTCTCTAGTTTGTATACCAGATGCTTTGTTTAACTGTTGACTCATTTTTATCACACAGTTTTTCTTCACATATTAATTAACTGAAGAGTAGATGATATGATATAGTACACCGTCAGTTGTGTTGAGAACATCAGAATACTGTACAGTCAATTGGAATCACAGCCAGATATTATGCAGTTGATACACTTGCACTACAGGAGCTGGATCAATGTGTACATCACTTTTACAAGCTATATGCTCAAGGCATCATGCTTAGTAGAAATCATAGCCATAAGTGCAATCCAAAGATTATTATAATTGTGTTGTTGATATGCTTTTGCTTCAGATTTAAAACACTAATTTCAGCTTAGTGCACACCTTCATTAAGAGAGCACTGCTTTAGAATGTGAGAAAAATACACTGAGCACCTTTACTCAATGGTTGGTTGACATACTGCTCCTGTTCTCATGTCTTGCCTGGAATTTTGTTATAAGAAAATTTTGAACAGTAGATTGTTGATATTATTTATTTTGTTTTTTCATCAGGTGGAGTATAAATAGAAAAGATCAAACAGATAGTGCTTTTGTATAGATTAATCATGAATAAACAATTGAAAATACTGTTGTACTAATATAATAATAATTTAGCAACTTATTAATGTGAGGACCAGCTTTTCTGTATATTACATGCACAGTGATTGTACAGGCTTCCCTTTTCTCTAATACAAATAAATTTCTACATGAGATATTTCACAAGATTGCAGAACTGAAGAGAAACTTAAATCTACTTACAGTAACTATGATAATGAAATTTTTCTTTGATGTAGGTGTGTGGTGTACTGTATTGTCTCACAGATTATTCAAGATACATTACTGACAGTTGGGTTTCAGATGTACAGAATAGGCTACATGACTGAGCATTGTTATTACAGTACTTGTGAGTCTCAACAACCTGTGTCATCCCACTCTTTGATATACTAAACAATTTTAACCATTGCAGATAATTCACTGAAGCTGGATGATCAACTCTGGCATGAGGTCAAACCGGGTCTCTCTAGCTATGCTGATAATCCTAAGGAGGTATCCACATCTTTAGCCTAGCTTGTTTTCTTTTTTAATTTCAAATGTTTTACTCTACTCAAATGCATGATTTGTACAGTATAATTACTCAATTTTCCTTTTTGTTTTTTTTCAATGGGGGGCGTGGGGTTTCAGAGCCAGGGGTGAAAATATGAAAGGAGATTACAGAAATGAGTATCAGTGTACACATGTATTAATTTAAAAAAAAATTGAAAGTAGAATAACTGGCTATGATTTGACATCTACCCAAAACAGTTGTCATTGTTTATGTTAGGCATTTGTCCATACAGTCTAATTTTGTTCATGTGGTGATCAGCAGAGTTTGTATACAGTAAAATTATATAGGTACAGTGGTACCTCGGTTCACGATGTAATCCATTCCAGAAGGCTGTTCGAAAACCGATTTGTTTGAAAACCGAATAGATTTTTCCCTTAAGAAATACTGTAAATTGTATTAATCCATTGTAGGCCTCCAAAAAGTATGCATTATGAAGCATTTTTAAGTAAAAATATTGCTTATTTATACCTGTACAATAATACAGTAAACCCTCGCTAACTCGGATCAATTGGGGGAAGACTCTTGTCGAGTTATCCGAAGATCCGAGATATCCGAGGGCTTAATTTTGATGCATACGACTGACCGCATGCTCACCCTACCTCAAAACTACATATGCTTTCACTCGTATCTCTATTCCTATACACAGCTGCGCACACACAAAAACATGACAATTTCATAAAAAGAGGATATAATACAGTACTGCAGATATACAGTATCTGATAATGTATATTAGCATGGAATAAGGTATTGTGGTGTGGTGGAAGGTGAGGAAGTGTGGGAATCAGAGCTGGCATTGGTCAGTTTATCAGTCACGGCTTACTTGTTGCCCCACACACGCACATTATTCCCGTGATTTTTATTATATTTTTATGCTTACTTATCGTACAGTAATTTCCTATTAATGGCCCTGAAGAGAAAGCTTTCAATTGATATTAGTAGTAATGAAAGGACAGACCATCATATTACATGAAAAAGTTGATATTGTACAGAGAAAAGAGAAAAGGTGGTAACAATTGGCCATGCTTCAGAGTTGATCCAAACAACTGTAGCCAGCTTAGTTATAGATATGTCGATAATGTTATTTTGGGGGTTCGGGCCACAACAGCTTGGTTCGGGAACCGCATTTATGTTTGACAACGAAGACATTTTTTTCTCAAACAATATACAGTACTCGAGAATCAAATTGTTCGAGTAGGGAGTCGTTCGAGAACTGAGGTACTGTACATTTGTAGGTGGTTAAAGATAAAGTATGATATGAAAAGCATAAATTAGTCATGCACTTAAGAGTTGGATTTTAATTTATTTTATATTGTGTTCAGTAAGGAGTAAAGGCAAGGCCTCCTCTAAATGTTGAAGTAAACTATACAGTAGTTTGAGAAATCCATAATCAAGCCAAATTTTATTTGTAATGCTTTGGAACATTTTCTTTATAATTTACCTATTTTCCATCTACTTTTTGTTCTCGACAGGGTGCAAATTCACTATTGCCTCTGCTGGAGCTAGCAAGGGAACGAGTGCCGGCTGAATACCGTGCTAAAACCCCTCTGGTTCTCAAAGCTACTGCAGGGCTCAGATTACTTCCTCCTGAAAAGGCCGATGCTCTACTACAAGAGGTGAGATGTGAAAATGAAGAAGAAGTAGGTTGTGACAATTTATAACTTGGTATGGAAATAAATGCAAGTCACTCCCGTGTTGTCAAATTCTTCTGTAATATCTAGTTCTGAGTATATTGCCACTGTACACTCTTGTGCATTTAGGAAATTTTGTATTGCAATTTTTAGAGCTTCATCACTCAGTCAAGCCAACATACATAGTTTAATAGTTATAGTGTCTGAAATTCATCCCTGCTCATTCTCCTCGATGCACAATGTGGATGAAAATATACAAATGTGTTTCAGGTAAATGTGGTGCTGAGTGCCTCTGGGTTCCACACCACCGAACACTCTGTTGGTATTATGGATGGTCGAGACGAGGGCATCTTCTCTTGGTTCACCGTTAATTACCTTATGGGTGAGAAGAATGTCAAGCATGCTGTAGCAAATGTAGTATATAATTTTATAGTTTTAACAGTTTATTCCCTCACTCTTTATAGAGTGGTCTCCTTTATCACCAATTTCTTTACTGGCTGCTGTGTGGTTGCTACTGTAGACACTTACTGCTCCTCCCCAAAGGTTCTTATTATTTATTATTATTAAAAATGACCAGAGACATAAAGCTGGGAGAGAGTGCAAGCATTCTACCATTCCGAGAACCCCAGCCCCATGAATCCAACCTAAAGAAAAGAAAATAGCATAAAGAAAGAAAGAGGAGTATTTAGCTCAATAAAAACATATTAACCCTACTCTTGAAGCCAGCCAGTCCCACACCATCAAAGACAGAATCACCAAGGCCATTTCACAATGACACAGACCAAGAGACAAATGATCGACTGTATTGACAAGTCCTATAGCGTGGTAATACGTAAGCAAACCCATGGGAGGCCAACGCACCACGAGTGGCATGAACTGGAACATACAGAGGTGGCAGAAATGAGTTAAGAGGATGCAGTACATTAATTCTGATCTTGAAGAGCATGCACAATGATGCAACACAACGACGATGACTCAGATTACAATCAAGTGAACTGCCGCCAAAAAAATGAGCATTAGAAACAATCTTATCCAGCAACTTGAGATGGCAGTCAGCTGCTGAACTCCATACTGTAGAACAGTATTCCATTACAGGCAAAACAGAGAAGTTATGTGTGCTGCGCAGATTCCATGAATAACCCCTGTTAACTGCTGTCTTTGTACAGAGGTCTCATCCACCCTTGTATGGAGTGTGGCTCTCTTGTAGGTTGGCTCAACCTTCACTCCAATCCTGGACAGGGTGGAATCAAAGGTCTTTCGGCTTTCCAACTCTCCCCCTCATACTGATTCCCTACTGTCACTCTCACTTCACTGCAAAGTTGCATCACTCTCTCTCTTCTATCATTATTACACACCTATTACACACCTATAGGTGGCTTCCTCTTACTGATGCATTCATTACACAGAGGAGTTTTGCTTGATATGTAATGTTGTTTATTTTATTGTGATCAAATATTTACTTGTGTAATTATTGTCTTTATTTTATCATATTAAACATAACTAGGATGTCACTGGCATACAAACACACACGTGCATGCATGCATACACATACACAAACACACACTCACTTGCACACACACAGATGATTTTTGTGCCCTGTCTGTTTAACCTGTCTAGGAAAAGATTACATATTCATATGATAAACTCACACCTGCCTCACCCTCATGATTTATGACCCATTTCTGTTGAACCTGTCTGAGAAAGAGATTTTAAGGTCACCTGATTCACACACACACACACACACACACACACACACAATTATTTGTAAGGATAATTACAACACATACAGTGTAACTGCACTGTATTATGAAGAAAACAAATTCTGCAATTTATCACTCAAATTTACTAAATTCTGATGATTCCCTATCATGTAACTTGCATAATTCACTTTAAACACCTTCAGGGGTTAGCATATCAGGCTTTCATTGCCTTGAAAAACTCAGCAGCAATGTGTACTTTATAGAAATGGATGATAATGAATGATTACTGTAATATACAACATGTATATAAACTTCAGCAACAAACTTTGGGAATATATCCTCCATCAAAAAACAAACCCACTTTATTCTATAGCGAAATGCATAAAAATTATGTCTTGAAAACAGTGTGGTAGCCCAGGTCAATCCCTTGTTCTAACCGAACACCAGTGCCCCATCCCTCCCCACTCTCTGTCTCTCACTTCCTGACTGACTGATGGGGAAAGGGCAGAGAGGGACTACATCATTCATTGCTATGTTATGTTAGTATAGTATACTGTATGTATTTTACATTCACCTTTCCATCTTGTTCATTGCCATTTGTTAATGTTTGTCATTGTTGTTTCTACTTTACTCCTCAGACCGGCTGACTGGTGATCCAAAAGACAGCCTGGTAGCACTAGATCTAGGTGGAGCATCTACACAAATAACTTTCCTACCCATCAAGCCTGACACCCTCACCTCCACCCCTGCTGACTATCTCACTACCATCTCCCTCCTCCGTCAGAACCTCAACCTCTACACACATAGGTTGGTTAATAGGTTTTTTATCGCTTGAAGAACGAGTATTACCTCTCCATAATTTGTTTCATGGGAAAGCAACAGCAAGGGTAAATTGCCCACTCATGGTTGAGCCTGGAAAAATGAAGAATAACAAATCACTAGCCATATCCAAATAATGTTGATGCACAAGCCATTTGAAAGTAGGAAAATCATAACTTAGGGGTAATACAGAGGGCGTGGTAGGTTGTTCTATAATTTAGCAGTTGAGATAAAGAAAATATTTTCATGACTTATTACTATGGGACTGGATAGGCTGACACAGTGTTTATGTAGGACATTGAACTTCTAGTAGTAAGTGGCTGACGTAGTGGAGGTTGGACACAGTTTGTAAGTCCTACTGTATGTTGATGGAATGAATGCTCAGGCTGAAGGAGTAAATTTTGAATGAACTGCTGGCAATCTGGGATAGATATTTTTCAATGAAATTTGTAAGAACTGGATTTTGTTAGAGTTAGATTATGAACAGCAGGAAGAAAGTTGGGGATAGAACTTGAAGCTAACATACATGAGAAAGAAGTCACTCTGTTTATCTTGTCACATATATTATGTTCTTGACTGCTTGCAGCAACTTAACCATCCTCTCCATGGGTCCTTAACAATTTTCACATACCCTGCTTATTAATTGTCATATGTTTTCTTCTTTTCTTCAACTCATGAAGACAGCAAATAGCTTCTTGCCCTTTTCCAAAAGCTCAAGGCCTTAGCATGTCCCACAGAAAATTTTGTTCCATTACAGTATTTTATTGACATGATTTAGTTAAAACTACATCATTCATACTTTTCGTTTGCATTACAGAAGTAAGAAGGATATGACAGACTGTATTGTACAGTGGGGCCCCTTGGATAGCGATACTACTAGTCCGCTAAAATGGTCGCTAACTTAGAAACCGCTATCTGAGGGGCAATCTTCTTACCTAAAAAAATATTATAGTCCCGCCTTCTTCAACCAAACTCCTTAATTTTCCCCCATTTTCTCCTTTAAACATTAATATTCTGTTACATTTCTTCAATAATAAAACATATCATACTTAACATGCAAAAGGATAAACAAACTTGCCTTTATACATGTATTTTCGAAATATATTTATTGATAAAAGAGTGACACTGGCGGTCATCACGGCCCTGCTGTTGGTTCAGCCCACCCTCCATCTCTCGTATCTCGCCTTCCTCTCGTCGTAACACACGCTGACGAAATTCATTCTCGATTTGAAGGGCCTCTGTTTCCTCATGTTCCCAGCCATCATACAGGTCCTCCTCAAGTTGAACAGGGGGCATGTCAACATCGTCCTCTTCGTCAGACGAGGCATTCAGTATGGCTCGTCTTTGTGCCTCAAACATTTCATGCTGCTGACTGAAAAATCGCATGATCAGTGTCTGGCTTCTTGCATTAATTTTTTCATTCAAGTTTTCAGAGAAAATTTTTTGTCAGATCTCGAAAATAAACTAGGGCTTGGTCTCGAGAGTTAAATTGAAGAGCCGTGACTTTATCCTGAACTTGGGACAGCACAGCCAGGATTTCGGATAAGTCCTTCACTGTCGGTTCATTTGGCTTTATTTCTTCTTCCTTGTCCTCTTGCTTTTCCTCTTCTTTCTCTTCATCTTGGTTCAGCATTTCCTCAGCAGTTTCTTCTCTATCTTCATCTCCTACCAAGTCTACAATTTCTTCCTCCGACACACACGAGAGTCCTGGCACAGCTCTGATGACGTCAGCAGTCTTTAATATTTAAGCGACATCAGACTGCGTAACATATATAAAAAGTTTATCTTTTTGCTTGCGTATATCATAAATAGTACTGGACCCGACGTTGTACTTGCACATCAAAGCACCCGCTTTGGCGTCCTTTTCTCGTCTATTACAGATGTCTATTTTCTGTTTCACTGTCAATACCACTCTCTTACGCTTGGGCTTACTCTTATCGGCAAGTGTAACAGGAGCCATGCCTATTCCGTATTCCACCAAATATTTGGGTAAATCGATATAAGTTAGTGTGTAGCAGCGTGGACACTGTTTTTTATTCAAAACAATGGCGGTAACTAACGAATTAGGCATGTGCACTGCGCCGCTGCACTCCGTCGGAGGTGGAGAGGAGCGGGAATTAAATTAATCGGGCATGATGGTTGTGTGGTAAATTTAATATTCCAGTTAGGTCCTGGATTTTCCTCGGTTGATTGATTTTAGAATTTTTCTTTAAATTGTCCGATTAAGCGCTATTTTCAGTTGATTGGCTCCTGGATAATTAATTGATACTCTACTTTATATGAGAAAGAGTTTTTATCGACGAAGTTTGACTCCTAGTATTGCAGAAGAAACAGGAGAAATATCTCAATACTGTACTGTAATTACTTTCTCTAAAGACATATATTTTTAGTAGTAATGTTACCTATTTTTGGTGTAGTAGTAGCCTCCACAATATTAACTATTGCTATGTGTGGCTTCTGTTCTGTTCATTCACACTATAGATGACATAAAATTTACTCCAAACACTTGCCAGGTGTTAAAATGTTTACTTTAACACTTCTCACCTTTCCCTCCTCAGCTACCTGGGACTGGGATTGATGACAGCTCGCAAGGCAGTGCTGATGCAACACCTAGTCACAGATGGGAAGGTCAAGTCCCCTTGTGTCAACCCCATCATTGATAACTACGAATGGTCTTATGGTGGGGAAACCTTCACCATCAGGTCTGTATCCAGTACTGTAACTGGCATATTTCATATACAGTAATTGTGCTAAAGTATTGTACCCGAGGATTAGTGTATTGTTATGTCTAGATCAGTGGTTCTTAACCTTTTTACCACTACTCCCCCTCTAGGAACTGTTCTTTCCCTCCACGCCCCCCTTGCATCTATAGACAAATTTCACTCCCAGAATTGAAGAAAAAATGAAAAACCATGCCTTTTTAGTTCATTAACTAAGCATGAATTAGTCATATTAGTGAGATACTTGACACTGTTTCAATGCTACCAGATCTTGAATACATGGTTTGTGAGATATTTGACACTGCTTCTTAGCTACCATATCTTGAATACGTGGTCGAATGCTTGAGAGTGCACAACGTAAGTTCCCTTCAATGTTCAGGCGGCTTCTATACTTGGTCTTGATAGCAACAAGCGTGGAAAATGCAGTTTCACATAGATACGTGGATCCAAACATTGTTAGAATCCGAAGAACCTGATGTGAGATCAGAGGGTAAACAGAAAGGTACTTGACCTAGAATGTCTCCAAATCCAGATCTCTGAAGTCTTCCTTAGCTGTGGAGTTGAACTTCAACTCAATAAACTCCTCTTGGACTTCATTAGCAACATCAGCTACTTCACAGTGAAATGGGTTCCCGATGAATTTCCAGGCTTCACGCTTGTCGTCTATATCTGCGAAGTATCTGATGAATTCTGCTTAATGATTATAATGATTAACATTTAATGATAAACATTACATGATCATAAACACCACATGATTATCAAACATCACATCATGATCATAAGCACCACATCAGGATCATAAACAATTGTTCAAGAAACAAATCAACATGACCATTAATACAATTTTACCCTAAATAGCACATGATTTTAAGCACCACCAACTTTTGATTTATTACAAAATGAATTCGCAACTTTTGAAAAACAAATAAAGCAACATATACATGTTCACAAGTCACCAATAAACTTAATTAAGGCGTCTCAACAACAAAGTTCACGCTTTTGTCAAGAAAATAATACATAACTGGAAAAATTTCTACTTTTCTTCTGAGGTTCACGCCCCCC
Source organism: Petrolisthes cinctipes (assembly GCA_033782935.1). Lineage (NCBI taxonomy): Eukaryota > Metazoa > Arthropoda > Malacostraca > Decapoda > Porcellanidae > Petrolisthes > Petrolisthes cinctipes. The sequence continues at coordinate 198,459 of JAWQEG010000395.1, read as the reverse complement.
CTGGAAATCGCTCACGCCCCCCAAGTTAAGAACCACTGGTCTAGATAATTTTGTTAAGCTAAGCATGGTCTCCCACAGTCAAGGTGGATACCAATGGAAGGAAGGCTGTTTTCAGATATTTCATTTGTGTTATCATATTGTGTCACACTGGTGTAATGATACTTTCTTGGATGTTTGTACAATATAGTATTACTTTTTTTATGGTTTGGATTATAATGATAGTTTTTGTGTTATTGTGTTATTTTCCAGTGGTTCAGTAGTTCCTAAGTACCAAGAAATACGTGGTCAGGCTGGTCGGCTGGGTGAGAAGCGACCCATTGCAGATCATAAAGAATGTATTAAAGCCTGCAGGGCAGTCATTGGAAAACAGGTACAGTACAAGGCTCACTCACAATATGTTGGCTCTGTATACAACATTTTATTATAACAATCTAAATTTTGACATACTGTACTTTTCTACCTATTCAACTGAGAATCATTGAGATTCCATTGTGGTAATGGCAGGTCAGAACAGTGAACAAATGTATGTTAAAAGACATTTCCACAGATATCTATACTTACTAGTAACTAGAATGTTTGTATAGGAGAAAAAATTATAGAGCAAAGATGGTGGATGTGGAAAGAGGGAGGGGAAGAAATAAAAACTGATAAAAGTTGGCTGTATGGCTATACTCATTTGCATAGATACAAATGCATATTAAAAGTTAAAGGACATTACAATAAGCATCTATTATGTTGTTGTTTGTAATCTTGTTAGGAATTTAATGCTGCAGAGTAGAGCTTACAACTGATCAATTAACTCTAAGAATAATCACTTCTTCCTTTTGCCGGTACAGGTACACTCTCCTCCAGAGTTACAATCAAGAGAGGTGATTGCCTTCAGCTACTTCTTTGATCGTGCCACGGAAAGAGGACTTATAGGTAGGTAATAAATTGATAAAAGAGATGTGACAGGAGCAGAAGGTGTGAAAGCAAGTGAGCACTAACATGGGATAGAGTGTGACATACTGTTGTGTTCTTGCAGACATTAATTTAAATTACATGTCACAGAGACAAATCCATGATTCAAAAGTATTTCAGGGGAGGTGGCCGAGTGGTTAGTGTGATTTCTACATAACTATTTTGAACTGCTTTGCAGATCCTTTCAAAGGAGGTGTATTGAGTGTACAGGAATTCTTACAAGCTGCTGTGCAAGGTTAGTTTATTTGATAATGCACTTGTTCCTCTTGCTTTGTGATAATGTTGATGATTACTCCATGTACAAAAATATTCTTACTGTACTGTATAGTCACTATTGTATTGTTATACCTTCCTCCTCCTCCTCTTACAATATAACTCAAATGATACCCAGCAAGTACGACAGTTCATTGGAAAAATGACTGACAAAACCAATTTTTTCAGCTAACCAAACTTTCATTGAAGGGGGAATTAATCAGGATACAGTGTATAGTATATTCAATGTAGTTAAAGGTTTTACTAAGTAAGAAAACAGGTGTTTGATTTGCAATCTTCCATGCAAACATCATGAGAATCAGACCACTTACACCATGAAACCAAAGTCCTCAAAATCAAGGATCATCTTGACATGAGAGGCACACAAACACTTGCTGCAGCCTCCACAAACCCACACCATTCACTCACTACACTACATGGCAAAACACCCATACATGCCAAGGAACATCAAAACAACACCCAGTACACAATACCATACACAAATACTATCATCTCTTACACCCTGCCCACCCCAAACCAGTCTCCAGAAATATATCCATACTCAAATCACTCACCAATTCATCCAAACACTCAAAAACAACACTCAGCTGCATGCATGACCTCCTGACATCCACCCATCTGAATCCTCCCTTCCCCATGAGAACAGTCCACCTGGCCAGGCTGCGGTATGGCCACCACCCGGCCCTTCTGACATATCAGAAGAAGCTGGATGGAGCCATTGTGGATGCCTGTCCGGGATGCAACACAGCACCCCATTCTTTTAAACACATCATGGAAGACTGCAATGCACACAACCACACTCGCCAACAACACAACATACACTCTCTAAGGGCACTGTGGGAAAGCCTGGTTCAGGCCATGGCCTTCCTCAGGAGCTCGGGGCTGCTCGGCCAGACAGCTTGAGGAACTTCAACAACAACTTAAACTTCATAGCAAACATTTAGTATAATCTTTGCTTAAACACTGTGAAGTGCATTACATTTGAGACTTTAAAGAACTGACTCCGTTAATATAGTATTATCCCGCCATATGGATATACTGTATTATATATTAGATGGATATTCATTCGGCTACCTTGTGGCTTTTTCTTATAATTTCAAAACCATGGCATTGTGAAATTTCTGCTTCAGTTATCCTTTTGCTTCATCAAACGTGGCATTTCTCTCACCAGCCTGCAACATCCCCAATGCTGAGCAGCCTTTGGCATGTCTTGACCTCACCTTCATCAGCACCTTCCTTACCTCAGGTTATGGCCTCAGTGGAACCAACACGATTAATGTGAGTATTTTTTTTTTGTAACATTATTATCTTACACAGTAGCCCTTTAGCATATGCTGGGGTTCCATGACAGACATTCACACGGATGTTGAATTACTGCAAATGGATGTTGCTTCCCTCCAGATACTCCCCGGATGCCTACTGTACACATACAGTACATCTACAGTTTAAAGTACGACTACACTCCTAGCTGGACAACTGCCTTCACCACACCTTTCACTTTCCTCTCAGTCACTTTTTGTTGCATACTTTATTTTTCATTGAATATGTACAGTACAGTCGGTGGCAAAAGTACTGTCGCCACATCTGCCAAGTCATGTAGTACTATATGGAAATATAAGCTTCACAGGATCGCAAACTGAACAACCAGAGAAGTTTATTAATTTGCCTCCTGGATATTGTAATTCTGTATGGTACAATTATTATCCTTTATGTTATCCTTCAAGAAGTGCTGAGTGAGGCAACACAACTTTTGCCCCCGACTGTTGTTGTTGTTGATGTTCTCCCGGGGCAGAATGGCCTCCTGCCCCACAGACCCCTGGTACACTCTGGTTGCAGTGAAAAAAACTAATTCAAATACAGGAGGGGCTGGCCCTATATGCCTGGGCTACCGAAGTATATCCCAGGGAAATGGGACCAGAGCTTACTGGACCAGGGAGATTGGGGAGAAGGTCTTTGATCCTACAGCCAGTGCTGTGGGCCAACTGTACCTTACATTGCATGTATGGATGGCCTTAAAGCTACTGAATTGGGGTTTTGAGGAGGTAAATTGCTGTGGAAGAAAGAAGAGGAATAAATGGGAGAGGCATCAGCATAAAGAGTGGACACTTTGAGAGTTGGATTGCAAGAAATCATTTATAAGTTACAGAATAAGGGTTGGGGATACAATGGAGCCTCGAGCAACACCAAAGTTGATGGAAAAAGTGTCAGAAGTGGATCTATAAAGGAGAGGAATGTTAATGGGAGGGGAAAGCTTAATCAAGCAAGAAAGAAATATAAGAACAGGGAATGATAGAAACTTGCCTGCCATGGCCACCTCCTAGTGAGGAATTGGAGAGATGATAGATAGATAGATAGAGCCTTGCTCTTGTATTGGATGTATGTAAAAAGTTTTACCATGTGTAAAAATTTCTTGAATTGTTTGCTGAAATCATATATATATTCATTATTAGATGTTCATGTCAATGCAGCATATAAGTGGTTGGCAAAAATAATTTTTCTTGATTCACAGAATTTATAAGTGAATAACTTCACAGTATTTATATTTTTCTCTTTTATTGACAGCTTTACAAGAGGATCGACAACTATGAAGTGAGCTGGGCGTTAGGTCTTGCCTTCCATATCATCAATAATGGAATTTAGCCTGCGATGACTTGCATGAAAAAGCTTCCTTTGCCTTGATAAACTAATTCTACCTGTTGTTAGAACAGTGATGGTGCTCTAAACAAGAAATATGTTTCATCTGAATATGAACTAGAACTATGAGTTTTGTGATGGGAGCTGTAGGGTTTGTAGAAAAGTAATTTAATTAAAACAAAACTCCTGTCCCATAGTTACATCTTGGCTGTATTTTGTGCTAAAAGGGGAAGTGTGCCACATTCTCTGTCTCAATAAAACTAAAAATTTAAAGAACCATTGTGTATGGACAATTTTTTAAGTATTCACTTGATAAATGTGTCCAGCTTGTAAAGTCAAGTTAAATGATTAAATTTCAAACATTGAGAGGTATAGTAGTTGACCAAATGTATTCCTCACTTCATCTAATGTTCTATGAATTAAATTATTTGACCTGCATATGATAGGTATTTCATATTACATACAGTAATCACTTAATATCTCATAAACTAGGAGTTATATCCAGTGGAAAAAACTGTATTTAGGCCATAAAAGATTATATGGTACCCTTACAGTAAGATACATTATACCACATAACACGATTCATTTAGAACCAAATATTTACATCATCTGTAATGGTGATCATTGGGAAAATTATTGGAGTATGAGGTTCCAAATAATTTTTTTGAGCCTGTACAATATGTATTATATAATTCTTGAACAATACTTTTTCTTTTGATTTATGAAAATTGCTTGAGAAGTCCAATCATGTGTTTGATTTAATATGACTATCATTATAAACACCATTATAGGAGAAGCCTTTATCAGTGTCTTGCTATTACATGGTGAAGTTAGTGTCTCCAGGACTGTAAAGGTTTATTGATAAAGGGTCTGTATTGACCTTGTAGTGTATAGAGATTTTATTAAAGATTCATTCATTCTACTGAAAAAAGCCTAAGGGTGATATTATTAGACACTTTCTTCAACTTTTAAACTTTTTGTCGCTATATTTGCAATACATAATAATAGGAACAGAGTGATGAAGAGAACTTTTCGTCAAAGAGAAAGTTTAATAATACCATCCTGAGTGTTGATTCATGTTTGGATGATCACTGCAGGTTAGGGGTTGGAGAATCTAAATACATTGAGGAGGGATTACAAGGACTTCCCAACCACCAACAGTTTTTTTACAGCAATATAAATGCTCATAATAAAGCTTATATTTGATACTAAGTAACTTGTTAAAGTTTTGAACATATTACAAGTTCAAATAATACAATTTCAAAATTAACATGGAGTAGTGAGGTCAATAAAAGGCATTATACAGTACAGTATTGTGAGAGTCAAGGCTTCAGTAATTTCCAGATTTGGGGTAATTTTCCTACTGAAATAGCAATTCCTTTTGTCTCAGGTAATATTCTTGTTTATGTAGTCATAGAGGACCAATTCTGACTAATTTCCATTATTATTTATTAATTATAATATCTATGAATTAATATCAACTAACAGTTTTATATTTTTTCTGAAAGTACTGTATACATTATAATTTGTTTGTTATTGAATACAGTACACTGGGGGTAAATAGTTCTGTCCTGATCTTAGAGACAATATGAATCTTTACCAACCGAGACACGAACAATGGTGTTTCGAGAGGAAGGGAATGTGATGTTGATAGTTTCATTTTGTGCCTCAGATCAGGACAGAATATTGACCTCTAATGTATGTGTTTATATTATTACAAGAGGTGTGTGGAAGTAGAGATCCATAATACAGTACAGTACATATAAACACAATTAGGCATCTCAAGAAAATGTATAATAATTGTCATTTTACACCACGCCAATCAAATTTGCATAGATCTGTAAGTTTCAAGTACAGTACATTAAATTGATGTATTACTGCAGTCTGTAATGTTATTCTATGGAGTGTTTTGCTTTTTCTCATAAGAAAAAATCTATTGCAGTATGATTGGGATTACAGTACTGTATGTTAAATGTATATATGTCATTTGACTCCAGTCCGATAACTCTGAAATACAGTATGTAAAAGTGTTGTGATAGTGACATAGGAAATAACCCTCATGTAAAAGTAACCAACACATTGCATTTTTAGCATATTTTTCTTATTCTATTTCCTTGTATAACAAGTTTTCATTGTTTGCTTCATTGTAAGTATATAGTTTGTTCTATATCTTGGTATAAAAGTCTTACTTACCATAACTTGAAATCTTAACACATGACCTGTTCCTAATGGAAATTAATTTAACCCTCTTAAATAATGCAGTTCTCTGACAGGTTTGGTAATTAATTACTTTCAATATAATCTAATTTATTATTCAGAACAGTCCATAATCCAGGAAGTTGACATAATATATAAGGATAATTTCCTGCCAGTTGTAACTGATAACTGTAGTTTGTACAGTATTTGAACGTGTGCAATTATATAAACATGTAAAGGCAAAAGTTTCAGTACAACATTATTGTCATACCTTGACACTGTATTTATGAATTATAATTTTGTTTGCAATTGTACTATATACAGTACCTTATGTCTCTTCCTCTTGATATGGATTTTAGTTTGACTTAAACTTTTTATCAGACATTATATCACTAGACATATTACAGTACCACTATTAGCACAGTGAATTATTTTAATATCATTACTCTAGGTACGGTAATGACAAAATATTTTTACTGTACTTATCACAGGTCCAAAATATTAAGACTATCAGGGCTAGAGTAGCCTCTTCAGCACTTTGTTGTAGTTATTATGATGTGGCTGATGTTTGAGGATTTGCTCATCACAGGGGAAGCCCCAGATTCAAAGAGTGTAAGTGCTTGAATTACTATCCATATACAGTATGTCTTATTGAAGTAATGTCATAGTGCATTAAGTTAAGCAGATTAATCACAACTGCTTTCATGACACACAAAAATAATCAAAGAATAACTCCTGCCTCCATCCCTTTGGTGTAAGTAGTGTACATGCTTCCTGTATATATATGCAGGTATTACTGTTTAGCAATTAAGTAATATTTTTGTGTGTTTTTTGCCCTTACTGTAAGTAGGGTTATATATTAAACCATTATATTGTTAACTAGTGAAGTTAGTGGTATGGGGAAATTTTAGATTATTATTTGCAGAATCCCACCTACTTCACTAAAAAGTCCATCAACCCCTCCTTAATTCACATTAAAAGTCAGAAAGTTGATATCCACCTGTCATTTGCTTTGAAAGTCCAGTTCAACAAATCCGTCGCACGACCCATGTGGCTAAAAGAGGGATTGACAGATTTTCTGGTGCATTGAACTGGTTGGCTAATAAGGTTTATATGAAAAAAAAAATATTTACACTTCTTAACCCTTAAAGGCCACTTATATTTACACACCAGAAGATTTATGTGTAAGTCTCTTATGTCAATATTTACCCCACATTGGTGTGTCAACGAGGGAAAAAAAATAGTAGCCATTCCTGATTAATACACAATCATGGTAAAAATCTTTTTAAATACTGTACAGGACATAATTTTCATCAAATACTATTCCATAAGTTACTGGAAGAAGTTTAATACAAATTGATACAATAAAGTGAAGTAGAATGACAGTTGAGGGTAAAAAAAGAGGAGAGAGGAAAGAGAGATTAATTATAGTATGCAGTCTTCAGAATGACTTCATATCTGGTCTGAGAGAGCAGCAGGTACTGTAGCCTGACTCATATATGGTAGAGAAAGGGAGAAGAGATGAGGAAATCATAACTCCAAAACCTTTTTCATGCAATGTATTAGTTGCTCTTCCTATAAATTTATCAATAAAATTACCATTCTTACGATGGTGCAGTCAGTCTCGTATCCCCGCTCTCTAACAATGACCCCACCAAAGGCTCAAATAGCCCTGGAGTTGGACCCCTTGCCTGTAAGGGGTCCTGTACTGGTGCTAGAGCCTCCTCACACCTTGGAAAAAAGGGAAATGGGGTATTGATATGCAATTATGAATGAAATTTTAGCTGCTACTTAACTGAACCATCAACCAGTTTTCAGATCGTTCGGCCAGGCACTTTAATCCTCTTTCATATATAATTGTTTTTCATAATTTGGTGTGATCTACAAATTAGTTGAGGCAGCTGTTATGCTAACATGCAAGTCATGCTTATACTATAATTATACTTGGACAGTAATATGTCATTATGGTCCCTAGGGCCTCATATGAAAATAGAAATTAAAGGAATTTATGAACTACAGTATAACCAGTGAGGAATTTCTCTCTGACTAATGATAAATCTTGTTAGTTTTAGTGATGAGCATAGAGTGAACTGATTTTCATTATCAGACAGTTCTTTACTTAGTCATTGCCATTGAGGAAACGCCAAACTGGACAGTGCACTCAGTAAATTAATTGTGAGAGTTGAAATAACACTGCGGCAAAAGGTAATTTGTTCCATTTTAAGTGGTAAATTTACGGTCTTGTTGACCTCTGAGTCTTGTCACACCTTAGGCCTTAGGGAGACTGGAGGGATGCATATTTCACTTCAAAATTAATTAAACTGCTCATGCAGGAAAGCTTTATTTATTGTAGACAGTAATTCCTTGCATTCCATGAGTGTTATAGGCCACAAAGACCTGGTGGGCAGCAAAACCAGCAATAATCACTTACACAGTACAGTGTAGCCTGTTTACTGAAATTATCGAAAGTTTTTTGGGAGGGGTATTTTGGCATAAACTAGGTGAAGTGGTTTGGCAGAAGAATCCTGTGCATCTTCTCTGCATATTTAGTTACATTATTGTGCAATATAGCTCTGTGTTTGTCAAAGAAAATTGACTCCTCCACAGTTTCTGAGTTAATTTTTTTTTTTTTTTAGAAGCAAGTAAAGAGTTATTCTCATTTCACTTTAGCGAGTTCATTTGTTTATATTCTCCCTAGAACTCGGGGGGGCTGTGACTATGAGTGAAGGGAAATTCCAGTTGCAGTGTTATAGTACACATGCATACACTATCACACTGCTCTATTAATAAAGAGTTAATAGTATGCATTAAGTAACTCTAGTGATTAATTACTGTATACATCAGCATCATGTAAATGCATGTGCTCGTCATAATTGTTCTATATGCTTTGCTCAGTCACTCTATTTTAGAATAAATCTATATTACCATTTTAATAGTTATGGTGCAGTGACAGTACTGTTATATACTGTACTGTATACTGCTTACTTGGTTGTGTGAACAAATATTTTATAATGTATTGTGGTAGCCATAATGTACTATCGCCGACACTTATAGCTGGTACAATAAGCTTTGTCAATCCTCTTTTCCTTATTGTGAATCCCGTCCAGCTAGACTCAGGGATTCACTCCCTCGCCAGTAAATGATTCAGAAGAACTAAGTTGAGCTTCACGGGATTCACACCAAGGAAAAAAGGATTGATGACCCTGACTGTACCAGCTATAAGTGTCAGTGATAGTACCTTCCTTTGAATCATCAAGATGTAGCTGTTTGATTAGAAACTAAGTGATATAATATATACTGTACTTTGGTAATTGTTGATAAACCCTGTTGAGTCCTCCATAGCATGTAACTAAGCATTTGTTAGAGGTGCACAATGATATTGGACATATGATGTACATACAAGCTACGTGGACACAGATCATATGTATGCATATATATCTATATACTGTACTGTGTTGGTAATAGATATTTATCAAGTTGTTTTTGTTGAGCTTTTAATAAGTTATGTTTTATGGAGGCTTGCAAGTGTTATTTAAGTGTACTGATATGTTTGTCAGCTGGACTGTAAGGATAGGTGACTACTCATGCTTCTCTCCTCTTCATAAACCATATTCACAGGTGGAAATTGTAATTTTTATTTTGATCAATTAATAACATTAATTTTGTTGTTCTTAATGTAAGAAGTGCAATATTTGTACAGTTTCCATATTCATGACTGAAGAGTAATCCAGCTAGTATACTGTATATATAGTACCATAGAACCAGGTCATACCAATGTTTAATAAAGCACAGTGTCAGCCAATCCTCTCCTGTCTTTCTGGTGTCTACCTGTTATTTAATCCTGTATAGTGTTCTTTTGCCTTTTCTCTCTCTACCTATTCTTGTTTCTTTTCCTTCCATTTACATTTCTTTCCCTATTGCCTTTTTTCCATTTTCCCTGATCTTATTTCAGGGAATTAGTACCACATGGTATTATTGCCTGGTGCTAATGTTTTCATAAGTTGAACAGTCCTCCTTAATGCTGTATTCATATAGCATCCTACTTTATATAACTTATGATGTTGTTGAATCATATTACATTAAGATTTTAGCATAACAAATAATGTATAAGATACTAGAGGAAGCCAAGCACCACAGATCATAGGCAGTACATATTTCTTTACAGATAGAAAAAATATATTGGTATACAGTATTTAGAAATTCTAGTGATATAATATTGGCAAAGCAGTCGAGTTTGTAGTATATCGGTGTTGGTGAATTGAAGACTACTGGTTCTTTTGAACTGACACTGAATAGCTAGACTACCGATACTAGACTAAGGCAGTCTTTTGACAGGAGTTGGAGGAATTCATAGTCTCCTGTTAACTAATACTGTGCTGGCATCTGTACCCCTATCAATATCATTCAGATTATATCAACAGTTTCCTGATATGACAGCGTACATAACAACTTTATTCAAGTACTGTATATTTTTCTCCTTCCAATCAATTTTGTGCTTGGTATCATACGAGTATAATAATTCATGTCACATATGGAAACCAAAGTACATTAGATAATATATGGTGAATATCTTACTGTAGTGGGAAAAAGATGAGCATTGTTCTTCCTGCCCATTTGAAAATGAATCAGATTGTGCCTTAGTGTATGAGATTGCTGTGATCATGTCCAAGTTTAATAGAAACTTATTGTAATTTTTCTTAGCTGATGGTATTTGGTATCTTCCTGTGTATATTATCATGTTATAAATATTTTTAAATAAATATGCTGTCCTTTGGTTAGTGCTTTCTTGACTGTTAAAAAAAGTTTTTTTTACCATTCCCTTTACATCATTGCACATGGTTGTTTCTCTATTATTGTTGTATTTCACTGATACCTTTGACTAAATAATAGATTTCATGGATGATAAAACTTTACAGTTGTACAGTTGTGGTCAATAATAATCATCCACATAGAGGTATCTCAAACAATTTACTGTCTAATGTTTTTGTTTTCATGTGATGTTATTGTTGTTCTTGTAGTTCCCCAGACTGTCTGGCCGAGCAGTCCCGAGTCTGGTTGACCGAAGCCGCGCAGATGCTCAGACCCCCAAATGGGAGTCGGGGAGATATGATGTTATTGTTTTGAGTAGTGTGTAGCTGCTTGATACTTTACCTATTTATTGGAAAGTTTCTCAGCAAACAAATAGAGGGAATCTGTCAAACTTTTACGTGAGTCACCCCTATGTGGATGATTATCATTGACCACGACTGTACATAATTGTATAATTACTGTACTAGTCTTATATTTGCTACATCCATTATTTTTTCTGAAAATGTTATGTGATACTTTTTCTCCCATTTTATTCTTTTGTTGTACAATACCTCAAAGTATCAGCATTCAGAGAGTAGATAGTTTTGATAATGTAAGTTGTGGGTCACTCATGTCTCTGGCGTGTTTCAGATCACATAGCTAATTTCTCAAATTGTTTGCCAAAAAAAGAGGGCCGAAACTTTTTCGAGATATTGTACCTTCATTAGGATAATACTAATGCCATGTTTGCCTGGCTTCAGTTACCTAGCACTAGAATGCTTTGTCAGGATCTTAATTTATTTTTGTGCCTTATGACTTGCTTAAACTGTAATAAAAATACTACTGTATCTGTATATGTTCACTAATCTCATTCAGTTGGAGCCCTTCATAGGTTTAAATGCTTGGGTACTTTTACAATCCCTGAGCATTCCATGGTGAAGGAGTTAAGAGAAGGGCAGAGCTTATTTTGCCTAGTGTCATCAGCTAAGAAAAACATGAATCTGTAGACATTCATTATCAGCATAGTCTTGTAGGAGTGTTTTTTTTTTTTTTTTTTTTTTTATCATATTAATTAGTTAATGCAGTCTGTAATAAGAGATAATGCAAAAGTTTACCAACATATGTGTGATGTACTATCACTTGATCAAAATGCAAGCCTTTAATAATTGTACTGTAATTAATTTTATTTTCTACAAATAGTAATGTTGCCTTAGCACTTCCAAATAAAATTTAGTAGCAAATTTGTATGTCAGAAATCCTTAGTTGCCAGCTCACTTATGTATTATTTAGAAAGATGGCTAACACAGCACTGTGGACATATTCTGGGCCTATGATACTTTCTGCATTTTTGTGGCCTGAAATGACTCGCTGGACCTCTTCTTTCTTACTATATTCCTTTATACTTGCTGTCTCTCCTCTCTCTCATCCTTTGTAATTGAACGATCTTTTGGGAGAGATGGACACGAGTGAAAGTGCATTTGAGAGAAGTAGTAACAGACAATGGGGAAAAGGGTATATCAGCACGAACTAGTAGGCAAGTATCATATATAGAATGAGAGGAGTGAATGAAAGTGTAAGAGGGGATTTGAGGGGGTGGTGTATTAAACCTAGAGATAAGGTAACGAAGGTCGATACGATGAGCAGTAAAACTTCGAATATTCCACTGTAAAAGAGCCTTAAGTGGAAAGAAAGATACAGGTTATCTTTTGGAAAAAATAGCCTGAATTGGTTGAGATGAGCATATAGGTGTATATGTAAAGGGGGTCTGAGATTGTTCTGTACAACGAAAGCCTGGAAGCATAGGAAAATCTAACGAGGATGAATATGCAGTAACTGAGTCTTGGGAAAGGGGAGAGGAAGAGCCAGGGGAGGGTCGTGGGTAGGCAAGGGGTGGGGATCAGGGATGGGAGAGGATTTCATGGGAGTAGGGGGCATATCAGAGATGGGTATCCCTCCTGCATCTGGAGGGACAGGGGGTAGGAGGAAGTCCAGGGGGAGGGGAGTGGACTTCTACTGAGCAATCGATACAAAGGGAGATATCGGGAGACTCGGAGTTCAAAGGCTCTGTGGCCTGAATATTGTCGCTGATGTGGTCAATGGTTTCATCATAGAAACATTGAGTATCTGGTTGGGGTCAAGTTATTAGAGAATTGCTTCAATAGAGGGGCACAATGTGGTCCTACATACTGTAGGTGTGTTTTCTCGTCGAGGTGGACTTCATGGTTTGGGAGAGCTTCTCGAAGGAAGAGGACTTCCCTCAGAGGTGGACTTTTCCGTCGCGCAGGTCCTAGGTCTGGTCCTAGTAGGCTAGTAGAGGTAGTAGAGTAGTACACATAAGGGACAAGTGTGGTAATGAGAGAGGTGCCCGAGGAGGGAGCAGTTGTTGATGTTGTCTGGCCGAGCAGTCCCGAGTCTGGTTGACCGAAGCCGCGTAGATGCTCGAACCCCCAAATGGGAGTCAGGGTGATAGTGAGATCTGTTTCTTCGAAGGCAACAGACGAGGGGACTGTCGGCTCGTAGGCATGTACCCCCGAGCCAACATTCCCACCGTCTGTAGTTTTCCTTGTTGTGCCACCCAATCGGGCGATCTCGTCGGCTACCCAAAAGGAATGAGAAATAGTGAGAGAGAGATAGAACAGGCCAGGGTGTGGTAGAGGGTGTCAGATTCCTCATTTCTGGATAGTACCAGCCCTCACCATTGTGTGCTGGGTGGTTGAGAAGTGTGCTGGGTGGTTTACATCAACACATTTTCCTCCACCAGTGTGTGCTGGGTAGTTTACAACAACACATCTTCCCCCAGCCATCAACACATCTTCCCCCAGCATATAAGGTTGTTATCCTTGCTCTTCCAGCCGGGTACTTATTTACTGCTAGGTGAACAGGGACATAGGGGGTTGGGAAAGTTGTCCAACAATTCCACTGACCCAGGAATTGAACCCAGGATCTCTCGCGTGCTGAGCGAGTGTGCTAACCGTTACACCATCAGCACCCCTGGAGGGAGCTGTTGTTACAACCACTGTAGTGTTGGAGAGCAGGTTTCAATACACTGTTGCCTTTGAATCTTTTCCAAATAGTTGGTCGAAGTAGGCGGGTATGGTGATCTGGGGGGTTCCACTGGATTAATTGTTAGGACCCCTATGGATGAGTTTAGATATTCATTATTGGGCATACGGTGACCCGGAAAAATCCATTGCCTACGAAGATGTGGGGGGATACTTTTAGGATACGGGCGCCCCTATGGACCCGAGCCAATCCCGTTTTGCTTATCAACAGTAGGCCTACCACCTCCTCCTTCATGTTTTTCGTTCCTTTCTGTCTCATTCTCCCTTCTGATATTACAGTATACGTATTAAGGATTATTTGGCCGAGCACAATACAAACTTAATTCTTTCCCTTTATAGACTCAATTAAGGGGAGGACGCATACATTGAGAGTTTGAAAAGAAACGTCCACCATAAAACTGACATAAGAGAGTGTACTGAAGCTATCTGCATGCCAAACGAGCTATAAATGGAATGAGTTATTGCCGGCATAATGCAACATTGGACCACTCTTATGGCGGACTATAGGCCTACATCATCTATAAACGTGCCAATGCTGCTCTCCCTCACAAGATCCGTGCTGCCAAGTGGGTCAGTAGGGAATCATACGTGTCCTACATTAGTTACCATATATATGTCTGTGGCTGTTCTGCAGGTGTTTTCTTGTATTAGTAAGATATATGGAAAACACGACCATTCAGGCTAATCAGACATTTACTGCCCCGGTCCAGTACGAGGACTTGTTTATTGGTAAAAACGTAAGCAAATGTACTAAGGAAACGTTATTCAATTTTTGGAAGAGAATATAAACAAATAGAAGAGAACCGAAGAACGGCAAAAAAAAAAAAAAAAAAAAAAAAAGGCTCTAGAGAAAAGTTCCGTTGAAAAGACAAACAGCTTCCACCCATCAATATTATAAAAAGTTGTGTCGTTGCCAAGCAACAGTAAACAACAATATGGAGACCAAGGAATCGTGGACTTTCCATTCTTCAATCCAGATGTCTACTTTTTCCGGCAAGTTAAAATCTCTAATAGTACAAATTAGAACGTAAATAAATGTATGAGTTTTGTAGCTCAGACAGATGTAATAATATAGTTATAAAATCACCAGGTATATAAATTGTAACCACTTATAGTCGAGGTCTTGTCCTTGACAAAACAACAAGTTCTACTTACTGTCTGCAATATAACGAGTCACTTTCACATAGTATTATCAAGAAAGTACTATATTAATGTGACCAGGAGCAAAGTTAGTCTGTTGAAGTTTAGTGTAGATAATACAGAAATGGAGTAATTGTATGATGTATTTATAATATTGAGGTCGACATGCTCTGGCCTTCTTTGTTACCCCTTTGTAACAAATTTTTTTTCAATTTCAGTTGCACCTGGATTTTCCCACTTAAAAAAAATTTATAATCTTTAAGATTAGCCATACTTATGAAAAATACAGTGCTTTCATAATTTTTGGGTATTCCATTATTCCCTGTTTTTATTTGGGGAAGTGAAATGGCACCAGTGCATTTTTACCATGTTTGACCCCCAGAAGGCTGGATGTCCCACAAAAGGAGGACAGGGCTTGAACTTTAAGAGTAAATGAAGGGTAAAATAAGTGTATAATGCATTAACTAATTAATATTTTTATGTATGAGAATTAGCCAGCCTTGACCTGTCTGAACCTAATTAGAACTGGAAATAATTATTGAGATTTAACTGGAGCAAACTACTGGATCCTAACTTTTGCAAGCTACCAGGACCAAACCTCATAATGCAGTGTAATAGTAATGAAACTTACCTTAAGGAAGCTATATATTTAGTAGAATTGAAGGGATACCCTGATTACTCCAAACAATATCAGGAAGCAGACCAACATAAGAGTAGGGGATCTGTTTTGTATTGTAGTTTGGAGGAATCACTCGCCCTCTAATTTGCCGAGAAGTGATGATCCCCTCAATATGATGGTATACCCGGTATATGAATCAGCAATAGTTCTTGTTCTTGGTGACAACATAGTTTTCACCATAACAAAAACAATATTTATTGTTTAGTGAAAAGTCTTAGTAATAGTTGCCACACTTTTTCTTGTCCTAAAAAAGTCCTATCATGCACAAGTTCTCTTGTTGGTGATGGTAAACTGATCCAAATGTACTGGTATGACAAACAGTAAGTAACCTTTACCTAAAGGAGGAAATGTAAACAACAGTCAGGGAGTTTGGGTAGTACTGTATAGAGCAGTCAGACCTTAATATGTGACATATAGGTAGTACTGTATATTTATATCCTAACCCTCTATGCTTTTCCTTTCAGATGTGTTCTCGGTCATCCTGGCATTTGGTTAGGTTCCTGGTAATACCAGGAACATATGCTGATATTTCATATCAAGATTCTTCTGTAGTCTTACTCTCACTGTATTAGTAAATTAATTGCTTGGTACTACTGTCCTTTGCTCTTGTATCATATTTTCAGTATAACAAACCTGAAAATTTATATGGAATGAGTATTTCCTATAATGAAATTCTGGAACTTAATATAGTCAACTATTTTGATACTGCATCATCATTTAGTGTTAAATATTAAGGTACTGGCTGGCACCATACTAAATATTAATTTAATTTTTCCAGCTAAGTATTTCTTACTACCAGTACAGTACTGTGGTTTTGATAAAGAATGTGAATGGATTCTCAAATTAAATTTTTTTTCTGCAGTTATACAGTACTAATTTTTGCCTTCCTATTACAGTAATTGTGATTGCATATATGGTACAGTATCAGCAAAGGAAGTTGTTATACCTGCATGTTCTTCTGTAATTGGAGATTTTTGCTTTCTCTTAATTTCATTAGAATGTGCTGCAGCATATCTATTACCGGTATAATAAAGTAGCTTGCTTGCTATAACCAGCATTTCCAAATCATTACAAGGTTGGGATTCAAGTATTGATAAAGTTTACGCAGTATTGCACGAAATGCCTATCCATGTCTCTGAATACACTTGGTACCAAACTGCTGAGAAGATCATCCTTTCTCTTGACTTGCATCACACCAGTCCCAAGAATGTTGATATTGTAGCCACCAGCTCCTACCTTAAGGTCAGTAGATATAGCACAGTGTGATTACAATGCATAGTTTCTTTACCCTATAAATGTTTCATACCATATTTTGCTATGGTTTTGTAATTTTCTTGGTCATATCATTTGTAATAACCATATCAAAATGTATGGAACTGTATTGTGTTAGGGTGGATAATACAGCAATGCAGGTGTCTGAATTATGATTAGAGAATTGCCCTCTTAGAGTGGACGGGAGCTGCTTGAGAGGCACATGTGGCTTCATGAGGTGGAATGGGGAAAACAATGAGGCTATATATGAAAAGTGCAGCTTGTAATGAGTGTGGAGTGGTTGAGATGATTAAGTGTAATAATGCATTGAGTAGATTTGGACATATGAATAGAATGCAAGATAGAGAAGTTAAAATGAAGGTGTACCGGTATTGGATACTGACTTAAGCACAGTAATACAGGTATATCATATTTTTTCACAATTGTATGATCCACAGGTGAGCTTCTTGCCTTACATATTTGAGGGTTTCCTGAGTGGGTGTGTTGATGCTGAGCACAGTAGGGCCAAGGCTGTTGGGGGCCGGCTGGAGGTGGACCTGGTGAAGGAAGTGGTACATACCTGGCCAGATGTTTGTGTTCAACTCACACCGGAGGAGAAGTGGACCAGGAGGCAGGATGCTCGAAAGGAAATGGAAGAGCAGGAGATGAAACGAGAAAAAAAGCTGAAAGGTTGTTATATTATATCGTATATTCTAGCTTTGTGAAGCATGGCACTTAAAGAAAAGGTTGCCCTTTAGTTTCTATTATAAGTAAATTTTTTATGTTTGAATAAAATTTGCTTGGCATTGTTCTTGATCTGAAATACGGTTTGACTGTCTTGGGTTTTTCTGTTTAGAGGAGCGGAACCAGCGTGAGAGGTATGCTGTGTCTCGGCAGATTTCAACAGATGACTTGATTAGGGATAAACAAAAACAGATGATAGAGGAAATCAAGACAGACTTTCTCAGACAAGCAGATAGAAAAAACTCTCAGGAGGAGAAAACTGAAGAAATAGTAGAGGATATCAAGACTGTGACAGAGGATGGAAGAGTGGAGAGGAAGAAGGAAGATGAGCTCGTTATTGAAGGTAATATACACGGCAAAAGTAATTTATGAGGCAAATGGTACATTATCATAAAAAAAGGATTTCATTTGCATAATTCTAGTTCTCATTATCATTATCAAGATGCATCATCATCACCCCATAATACTGGAGAAATCACATTTGCGTGACCACTGTCACCCTCTTAAGGGAAGTACAGGGATGATCAAGACTTATTTATATACAATGAGGACAATGGGCATTGGGTGAGGTCAGGTCAGATCAAGTCAGATGCCAGGTGGAGGGGTCCAGTCAGATTTGGTTCCTGGATAATTATTTGTAGGTCAAATGGTGTATAGTGGGGTATAACCATAATTTTTAGTAAGTACCAGTACAGAAATGATGGAGACTCTCAACAGGAGAAGGGATCAGAAACTGTGAGGTGAGAGGAGAGCAGCAGCAGCGGCGGCGTTGGAGCAGCGCCGGGTCAGAAGATCGTAGTCCGGTTGTAGAGCAGGACTATGATGGTGATGGTGAGGACAGCATGCACTACTCTTCCTCAGAGAATGTAAACCAGCTGACTGTGAGTGTCCAAGCATTTTACAATTCATGGTGTGCTTATTATGAAATGGCTTATTGTCACTAAAACTGTACAGCATATGTAAATCTTTCATTAATGAACATTTATTGTGAATATTATTGTCATAATACTGAAAATAATGTTTTTCGTTGTTAATAAATCAAGTTGTCCTTTGCAAATGTTTCATTTACAATTATTATTGCGAAGTTATGTACCGGGTATCATATACTATACAGTTGTGGCACAAGGTCCTTGATCAGGGTTTCCCTTACACTCTGTTCCAGGACTTTTTGCTACGACTGTACAATATACACAGCTTTCGGCACATTCCTAATCAACTTTTCAACTTTGCTGCCTATCATATGACTTTATGGTCGTTAAGTAATTTCACATATGTCTCTGAAATATTGTGGTACAATCCCTAGATTTAAACACATTCCTGGCAGACCTTCAAGGTGAAATAACTCAAAAGACAAATGAAAATTGCCATATACATTCAATTATGTGCCAGGAATACACCCCCTGATTTTTGGCACACATTTCTGGGACACCGTGTATATACTATATAGATGAACTGAAAATATAGCAGGGAACTGAACGCAGCTCCATCAGGACAGGAGCTCTAGATATTACCATTCAGCTACTATGAAGATTTTAAGTGCAACACACCCCTTTCATACATATTCCTATTTTAAACATAGAAGTTGTACAGTACTAGGGATGCATAAAATGTAAGCAAACTGGATATAATCTATTTTCCTACTGGCATATATTTGTAGGGCAACCACAAGGTGGAAAATATTAATCGCAAGCAGAAGAAAATCCCTTCTAATCGGAAGGCAGCTGACAAAGAGAAAGATGGACAAGGAGCGACATCAAAACTGGACAAGACAGAGATGAAAGAAGGGATGAGACAAAGAGAAAGCCAAGAGAAAAAGAAGGAGGGGAGGAAAAAAAAATCTCTACCACCGGTGCGTCAACATGGCAGCATCACCATCAGGCACACTCCACGAGTCTTCCCCACACCAAGCAGGGAGTCCACACAAGAGGAGGAGGAGCAAGTTAGTAGGCATCAGCTTTGGTTACTCCATCTATTATTTATTCATTCCATCACCTATCTTACCTACTTCTTTCTACATATCTGCTTTCTAATAAGATCCTTGGGAACAGTCATGAAGGGCAGAAGTGTGAATATAGCAGCATAATGGGGATTGCTGCTTTGAATAATTCTAATGAATTGGACGTAACAATAACCTGGAATGGGGCACAGCAGTTGAGAATAGATTTAATGTAAATGAGCCACCTGAGAGGAGCATATGCAAGATGGGAAGGTAAGAGTAATGGGTGTATGAGAGGTGTAATATAGGTGTGAGAGCAATAATTGGTCTTTGAGTGTGAAGTGGTTGAGTGGATTCAGCAAAATACAGTACAGTGAGGTTGTTTGAACACTTGAAAAGGATGTGAGATGGGGAGTTTTCAAACAGAGTATGTGAGAGTGAAATTGTTGGGTCTGGTGTGAAGTTGATGAACCATGGTGGTGTGGTACGGTATATGAAGGAGAGAAATACTGTATAGGTAGGAGAGGTGGTCTCAATTATACAAGGAGTGTTTGAGGGGAGTTTCCAAAGGAAATGAAGCATTAGAACATTATATATCTGTAGGCTACTATAAATTTACATTTTTTAGGTAGAATTGTTAACATTTTATGTTAGTAAATATTACACTTTGTATTTATTTCTCCATACTGTGTATTGTACCTTGCTATGTTTTCCAGTGGCTGTCTAAACAGTCGGCCATCCCATCAGCTCCAGACAAAGGGGATAATAGTGACACAAGTAAAGCATTGGAGCACTTCAAGAAGAAAGCAGTGTAAGTTCATTTTTTTTTAGTTTCTCACTAGATTTGTTGACTATTGGTGAAGTTCCAATAAACTAGTCAGTATTGAAATGAAAATATTGTACATTATTTTATTATTTGTTTGTATGTAGACTGTGCAAGGTGCAGGCTTTCTCTGCCAACCACACTCTTTCTCAAACACAGTTTCCTGTTCAAGAGTGGTGACTACCGAGGCTGTGTCAATGCATGTACAGAAGCACTGGCCCTGGCTCCGATGTCTTCCACCTTTTTCAGCAACAGATCTGCTGCTAACCTTACCCTTGGCAACCTTCATCATGCTGTAAATGATTGCTCAAAGGTATTTTTATTATTGTTCTAGAGTTGAGGCTGTGTGTTGCATTGTGTATGTAGAGACACAATTTGTTTAGACTCTTTTAATGTTGTAGAGGTATTTCCCATGCAAGCATGTTATTAAGCTTCCATTACTTGCTGATGGCATTCTTCCAGTATGTCTAAAATGTCACCAGCTTGCAGCTTTGGAGCAAATTTTACATTAATTTGATTCACCGTCACCAACCACATTGCTCAAAAGAAATCAAGTTTTCTTTAATTCTGTCCCATCTTTGGCTTTCCATATACTGTATATGTTTTTATTTTTACAACTACCTCTGTAAATCAAGAGGTAGGCTACTGTACTTGTACAGGATTTGATACTTTTAATTATGGTATCTCTTAATCTGATATCCCTTGTCATAATTTTATATGATTCTTTTTCATATAATTTTATCTTTGTATATGATGATCACTTTCCCCTTCACTAAGAATAAACTATAAAACTGATGTTAACATTCAGGCACTGGAGTTGTTGATGCCGTCAACTCCTGCCAATCTCAAGTCTCGGCTGTTGAGTCATGTCCGGCGTGGAACTGCTTTTGTCCGTCTTGGTCTGGTGTCAGAAGGCCTAGCAGACTATGAGGCAGCTCTTGCACTCACACCAGATGACACCAGCCTACAGCAAGATGTGGCCAGGCTGAAGGACCTGGCACGGGGGACTGACTCTGAGGATGAGAGTGACAGTGGCTGTGGTGATTTTCCTGGGGGTCCTTCCAGTAACTAAGAAATGATGGTTTGACATGGGACATATATTATGTGGGTAAGGTTAACTCCCTCCTGTACCCTCAGTGTAGGCTTTTAGAGTTGTATGGGCTTGCTCAGGTGACATGTATTTCAATTTCTAACCTACTGTTTATATGCAGATAATACTCCTGTGTTTCCCTGATTCACATGAAAGACAAATTACGAGTCCATGAGTTAATAATGTACATCACAATTTTTTATATAACTGACTAGTAGTTTTAATTACAAACTGTGAATATATACAGCAGTTATGGATAAAAAATTAGGTACTGGAACAGTACTGTATAAATCTCCACTTTTTTCTGATTTATATGTACAGTACAGTACATATCCCTCATTCATAATAATTTGGTAATTGGTATATGAATTCATCACCCTATACCTTGTAACAAAAATTATATACAGAGTATATTTTTTTCACCAGGGTACTTACTAAACCATTATCACCTACCTAATATATATATATTGTACCTGTCATCAGATATTACGAAGTGTGTCTACATGAATAGTGCCTGAATATAGATTGAATTCCTGTATAGTATTTATTGTTCTCTAAGTGTACTGTTTTCACAGGTAGGGTTATTGGGATGAATGTGATATTATCTAGTATTAATCATAACTAAAATGACATTCATACTTTATACTCAAACAGTATTCTACCATGCCACACCTTTTTATTATGGAAACGTTTTACACTTTTTAGAGTGTATAATACTCTTTGTTTTTGTTTTCATGTAGCAACTGATATTGTGTCCATTTGTTGTGTTGAAGCTTGGTGCCCATAATGGGATGGCCACAGCAAAAGCAACAAATAGCAAGGCTTTTGAATGTAGGGGCTGCTACCCCCAAAGGGGTGACCAGGTGGTGGGGTACTTTAACCCCCAAAGGGGTGACCAGGTGGTGGGGTACTTTAACCCCCGTCCCCCTCTCCCCTCGAGGGAGTAATGTGATGTGAGATGAGGTAAGAACTGATATAGGTGATTATTTTCCATGCAGGTGTGTGTCTTATAGATCCTGATCCTATAACCCTTTGTAAGAGAGATACCCAAAGTAGGAATCAGAAAAAATTTAAGCAGTAACCATAATTGTGAAAAGCTGAGCAATGCAGGCAGCCCTTGTCCCAAGACAGCATGGTAATAAGCAGATAACATTGTATCTCAGGGGCAGGGCTGTCCACCCTTTTCAAAATTGTATTTGCTGAAATTCCTGAATTCCAAGTTTTGATCTTAAAGTGTGAATATTAAATTATGAACTCTTGTGAAATAATATCAACAGGTAACAGTTTTCAGATTTCACCAGCCTGAATCCACAGTCTCTTGCCTTAAAGCAGCTGTTATTTGTAGTTTTATTATTAGAATTCATATTAACCCAATTTCACATTGTCATCTACTTTGTGTCCAAGAAAGCCAGCCTCAAGCCAAGTGTTGTGAGCCACCAATTTGGGGAGGAGAATGGGGTGATTTGAGGGTTGTTAGCATGTGATTTCAAATATGTCAGTGCCACTACATGAAGGCAATCCTCTTGAAACATTTGATAAGAAAGTTGCCATTTAGTGATATGAAGAGGAGTTCCAATTTGAAACTGTAAATACTTAAAACATGTAAATATCCCAAGAATTGCAGTTGCTGACTTCTGCATTCGTAACTTCCAGCTAATTATTATTCGTGTCAAAGGGAAACACCCATGTCCAAAGATTGTCGGTATTCCATTATTCCCATGAACTGAGTCATGTGCCTTATAAGTAGAACTTGAACTAAAGCCAAACGATTAAAAATTACGAAAGAAAACCCATTGTTTAGGGTTAACTAACACCACCATCTTACCCAGGCTTGTTTCCTATTATTACATGCTTGCATTGTTTTGTGTTTTTGGCTTAATAATAGTTCTTCATCTTGTAACTTATAGACAATAATTAAAACATTTCCATGTAACTTTCGTAATTAATTTACTGACAAGGAAAGTACTGTACATCTCTCAAATAATCTAGTTCAGTTCTCCAGTTCATTTGTTTGTGAGACAAGATGCATTGTTACTTATGGTTGTAACTAATGCCAGGAATTTTTTTAGGATGTGTAAAGCTGTGAAATAATAAAAGAATTTAAGCACTGGCATCCTCCACTGTAGTTAGTATGTTGGATGTTGTCTGGGGCCCAAATATGGTTGCAAGCCATTGCCTTTGAGTCTAATATATATACAGTATACTGTATAATTTATTTTATGGGGGGCCTTCACTTATTTATTACATGTTAACAGAAATACTAAAGTACAATATGTACTACCTTCCATAATGAATAACTCTGTAATGAAGGATTAAAAAGTGTAATAATACTGTATCATATTATATTATGTAATTTTAAGTGCTCAGCAGTTTAACTGCAAATTAATTTTATGAAAAATGTGATGAAAGAGGGTTGTTCTATCAGCCAAGTATCATTCAAGATATTAATTGTAGAGTAGAGGAGAATGCATTATCATCGTCATTATTATTATTACCCCATTTCCTTTTTATTTAGATGTGGGGAATTCAGAGCTAGGGGTGGAAAACTGAAATCAGAATAACAGGAGGGACTGGATACTCAGAAAAATGAGTCACACTTACATTTATTCCCCCATCTTAAGCCAATTAAATTTTTAGCTCCTTCAAAGAAAAGTTTTATTTCAATTAACCTTGGTGCAAGGAGCCATTCCATGGGCTGTCAAGTTAAACCCTGGAATCCAGTCGTAACATACAGTCCTTCAAGAGAATCTTATCCACTCTCACCCATTCTGGACAGATTCTTTTGCTTTACCTATGTATACACAAATATCATCTAGAATTCTAGATCATTCCCTCTTTCTTTGCCCCTCTATCACTCTGACACCTTTTTTTACCACTCATGTATTATCTATTCTCTCTTTATGTCCATACCATCTCGGAACACTTATCTATTCTCTTACCTTGCCATTTGCTGCCAATGGTTAATAAAGGTTGCTGTGACATCACGTTTGTGCTGTATACTTCACCCACAAGATCATCATTCTTTTTGCACCATAAGTATGTGGGTGGGAGCAGGGTGCCACATACTTTTGATGAGTATGGTATAACAAACTACCCCCATTGAGGGATATTGCCTGCAATGATGTGGGCTATACTTTAAGGATTTGACAAACCTTCTGACCTAAGCTAATACCTTTCCTCTCTTCCTTCATGCTTGTTGTCACTCCTCTGTGGTACAAAATTTTTCTAACCCAGCACAAGCTTCTTTCTTCTCCATTTTAATCTAATGTACAGTACGAAAAAACAACAGCAGCAGCTAATGAAAACTCATGTCTTTTTTATTAACTAACATTTAATGTTTGGTCCATAGCAATAGATTGTGACACAAAAAGACAACAGTATCTCATTTACCAATATATTTTGCATTATCATTATTGGTGTACAGTAGACTTATTTTTACAAACAGCTCCATGATTAGTGGATAAAATCTTTCTGCAATATTACAATAACTTAAATAATATAATGTAAACTGAACCAAATATAAATAATATAGTAATTATAAGCAAGTATGAGGAGACAAATGCCACACAATACACCTTGTACTGTAATGACAAACCAAATGAAGGCCACAGGTGGGTATAAGACCCCAGAATGCTAAACAAAATACATAACTGCAGATTACCAAACAAAGCAAGTTAATGTCTAAGTGTATGAGGCAAATATAAGAAGAATAGCAAATAGATGTACTGTACAGTAATAAACAATGATAATGTAGGTATGAAGAGGATTGTGAGTTGGTGAGCCTATGACATGAAGGAATCATAGGGAAATAAAAACAATGCAAAGGGGAGATGGTTCATTCTATATGGACATGAAAATCAAACAAGAAAAGTAGAGAAGGATGAGTCAATGATGCTAAGAGAAGAAGAGTACGTTGACTGCCATGAGGACACAAGCAGCTGCCACCCACGGACTTTTTCGTTCCCCAATCCTTGCCATCTTCCAGAAGGTTCCCACTGGCCTATTTATAAGAAAAGAACTAGTATTATACATCAGGTATGTACACTCGCAGTCAGAAATTGTGTCCCAATCCCCTGGCAAGATGAATCACAAACAGCCTAGCTTTGAAGGTTCGAACAACTGTGTCTCTCCCTACAATACACAGTTGTTTGAA
Organism: Petrolisthes cinctipes; assembly: GCA_033782935.1. NCBI lineage: Eukaryota > Metazoa > Arthropoda > Malacostraca > Decapoda > Porcellanidae > Petrolisthes > Petrolisthes cinctipes. The sequence continues at coordinate 172,730 of JAWQEG010000395.1, read as the reverse complement.
TCATCAAAGCTCGGTTAGTTGCGATTCATTGTGCCAAGGGATCTGCTGGCTGGACACAATCTCTGACTGCGAGTGTACAACCAGCAGCAAAATTCCAGCTGCCACACCCAACACTTCTAGAAGGATAATATAAAGGATAATCATTGAACAAACATTTACCAAGCAAAATTTCAATATCCAGCATACACAATAATAAACCTCTCATTGTTTTACAGTACTGTACTTTCATCTATCATTTGGTTTATTTCCCTCACCCTAATTAAATTGTTAATCCCGTTCTCTATTCAAGATAAAAGGATTATTTTTAAACTCACCCTGTTTTTTGTCTATCAAGAAGTGAAGGAGCAAAGGAGCGAATGTAAGTGCAGGTGCAGATCATCAACAGCACCACACTTAACAGGCTCTGAAAGTTGAAGAGGGCCGACTGAAAAAGAAAAATACACATAAATGAGTGAAAGATCAGCAGAAATTTAATAAAATTACAAAAAACAATAGAACTTATGAAAATTTTAAAAATACTGGCAAAAAAAAAAAAAAAAAAAAAAGAGCGCGAGTCTACTATGTCTAACTGTAGCTCTTTATTCCCCTCAAGGGTATGGCTACAATAGGAGACTAACTTTCTGAGTTCTGGGAAATGGGTGTTTTGGATGAGGAAAAATGTTTAATTTCTTATATATATTTAATACCATTTTGATTTCTGAGCCACTTTTCTCATACGGCAATTTTATTGGAAATGCCAATTTTTTGACAAAAGTACCATCCGTTATAATTCTTTAAAATTTTCCACTGCCGTTCACAGTGCAGTCATGGCCATATATATCCTTTGCTCACTTTCCATCCCCATGCACTCCACTCAACTCCATCCACCCTTCAATTACCCTTCAATTCAGCTTCTGAGGAATGAGGAGGGGAGTCAATCATGGTCAAAATGAACTGTCACACTGGGAAATGACTTCATAAAGCAAAAATAACAATCAAGGAAAATATAATGGAACCAATATTGGTTATGTTAAGTAACTTCCTTATCTGTAGCTCTTCTTAACTATAACCTATTGACGTAACACTAGAACCGAATCCAGCCCTTATTTCCCAGCTGCTTTACTGTATGTTAGCCCATCATGGATTACCGGTTTTTATTGAAAGAATTACCATTTTGTAGCAGTGTTGCCAGATTCGGCTAGGTCCCAGTCTTTTGCCCCGGTCATTTCCTGTACTTTACCACGGTTACTTCCCGGTAGTTTGCCCAGGTTAGGTCCCGGTAGTCTGCTGTGGTCTCGGTTAGGTTAGGTTAGGTCAGGCTAATTTTAAAATGCCCCATTTGAATATGCCCTATCTTGGAAATGAGGCACTTGTGGAGGAAATACCATAGAAGAAATTAGTCTTAGAATGGTCTAAATAAGTGGGTAATAAAGGTAGAAAAACCGTACGCAATAACGGTAATTCTTTCAATATTTACCCTAAAACTACAATTATACAAAAAAATAAAAAATAATATATATCCATACCATGATTCAAAACTGCTGGTGTGTATGTTCCTGGTGATGATGACAAAGGGTAAAACACAGAGTACCCTAATCTCTTCTAATAATTTAGGTGCCTCATCAACTCTCTCTGACAACACAACAAAAGTCACAACATTGAGTAGGGGTAACGTCACTAGTATTAATATTATATTTGTAATAAAAAAAAATATATATGATTTTCTCACTTGTAGTATTTCATTATGATTTTATATAAGTATTAATATTATATTTGTAATAAAAAAATATATATGATTTTCTCACTTGTAGTATTTCATTGTGATTTTATATAAGTAGTAAACTAATTATTTGAAAATATATATAATTGTTTGACACTCACTGTTTTCTACTTATATTATTGTTTCAAACTATCTCAAAGTTTATACCCCTTAAAAACTAAAAAAAAAATTAGGGAGCTTTTATTTACCACTATACACACCAATAATTTCACCCTTACTGATAAAAAAATATCACATAGATACAACAATTACACCTTCACCAGTACAAAAATATATAAATGTGGTTGTAAATGTATTTTTATAGTTTATAATGAATAGATAAAGATGGTGGCGACATATGGCAAGTAAAAGGAGGAGAGGAGGTAGAGAGGGGCCCAGTAGACATGAGACCCCAGAGCCCAGCCAGACCAGTGAGGGCCCCCAGTCCTAGATGTACACACACACATATACACACATACACACAGCTGATTGACTCGTATCGGTGTGGTTGTACTAAAATATCCTCGTACTGTAGATATAATTAATGTGTGTGCCTCTTACGTTGGGTCAGTCAGGATTCTCAAGTTCACGCGAATAAGGATGGATTCAGTCGAGGGGAATATAAAGCTGCTACTACAAGGGAAGGAGGTGGAGGAGTCCCAGGTGTTGTGTGACTTCACCCTCCATGACCAGAACGAGGCCACAGGTAAGGAAGGGCTCACACTCACACCAATATTAATACTCTAACATTGTCATAATATTATGCCTTTTTATCACAGTCCAAATACGTACTCCATTAACCACTCTACTCACATGTTAACACCATCCAATGACAAGTTATACAGTACCAGTCGTTATGCGGTATTTAGTAAGTTGGCCTAACTTAGCCACCCAGTATATTCTCCCGCCAAATAGATTTAATTTATAGCATACCGATATTATTTCCCGTCATGTGAGGCGATGTATATCTCAGGAATTAACACATCACACAAAACGTGCAGTAGCAGAAATATGTCTCATTAGAATGATCAGGAATTTCAGAGTACAGTATGGACTTGTTGGGGCAGGGTCAGAGTTAGGATAGACTATGCTTTGCCATAAATAACACATTTAGTTATGTGGCCTTAATTTTGCTAATAAATGGTTTTGCATATTTAGTTAGGTTAGAACCACCTACAAATTCATACATTAATAGTAACTATCCACATTTGGTTGACAGTTATTCATCTACAGTATCCTGTATGACATCCATATTCATAATGAAGAAAGGAAATAGCCTACAAGAATGGGCAAATTACTCCTGTTGTCCTCTACAGTACTCAGTCATGTCATAAAATGGTATGAGACAAACTGCTTTGAAAAGTTTAAGTATCAACCAGTTTTAAAATATAGGCCTACTGTATTCTGAAAAACTAAAGTGATTGATATACAGTACCGGTACATGATAAAGGCCTTGTATTTATTGATGGCTTTGCCTTCATAAGTATACTACTGTACTGATTATCCAAAATACTGTACAGGTGTATCAGCCTGTGATGTTAAAAAACTTGACACTCCAGTACAGTATGTCAAAAAGAAAATAAGTGTGCAGCTCATCACCATTTATAAGGGAAAGCTGTTAGTTGACATGGCAATAAATAAAAACTGTTGGTATTTCAATGGGCTTTCACTGCCATCATCTTCACCACCACACAGTGCAAGAGGTCAGATTTCACATCTTTGTTATTTACTGCTAGACTGATATACCGTACTGTTATAAACCTCTCCAGTACAAAACCACACTTATTAATACTGTAGACTCTTGATATACAATGAATAAATACTTTTTCCACCATTTCATTGTACACTCAGTCACTCATTGCAGACCACAAAATGTTTTCCCAGGCTTCTGTTATTCATTACAATACAGAGAAAAGTGATTTATTGAGCCTAAGTTAAAAGGATACGGTAGTGCTAATCATCTTATATTGAAGGAATACTGTAGTACGGTAGCTTTATGCCTTTCCTAGATTTCTGGTTTTGAGAGGTTGTACTGTGTATCATTAGGCGCTGTGGCAGAGGTCACAACCTTACACATGTCTATCATACACCATTGTGTGAGAGGAGCCAGAGAGAGGTAATTGTTTAGACAAGAAAGAAGCAAATGATATCTTGCAGTCTAAAAGGAACAGATAACAAAGAGAATATGAGTAGAAACGGATTTAAAAAGGTGTCGGGAGAGAGACAAGAAAATTTAAAAATACATAATGTTGGAAGAAATAAAATTTCAAGGATAGACAGATGGAACAATTATATAATATTGTTATATGATGGGAGAAGTGAAAAACCTGAGGTGTTGGGAGTATGGGGAGTAAGGGAAAGACATGATGTTTGTAGGAGGTGTACAAAATTAGAAAAGGGTGTTTTTGATGGAAACTGCAAGAGTTGGGTTTGAAGAAAGGAAGATTCAATAGAGAACTAGTAGATGAGTTGAGTTTAACTGGAGAGAAGGGAGGGTTTTAAATGGAGAGATAGAGAGACAGAAAGAGAGCAGGATGGAAGAGTGTGTTAGCTGTCAGTAGGAATGAGGGTAATTGAGGGGTCAGAAGAGGTGAAGCTGAAGAAGGAGGGGAAAAAGATGGAGATAGAAGAATGGAGGGGAATGGGAAATGATAGGGAAGGAAAGAAATAGAGAGGGAAAAGTTTAGGGAAGGAGGGAGTGGGAAAAGGATAGAGAATGAAGGAGGGGGAAAGGATAGAGGAGGGAGAGAGAGAGGATAGTGAAGGAGGGAGGAGAAAACATAAGGATCGAGGTGATAAGATCGTATGAAGGAGGGAACTGAGAGGTTTGGAAAGTTTGAGAGTGAAGGGTGAGGTAGGATTTATGCGACGACTTAAAAGGAATAGAATAAGGGATGAGGTAGGATGGACCATCTTCACGTCACTAGGATAGGATAGATACAGGAGGAGAGGAAGTGTGAAGGGAAGAAGGATAGAGAGTTTAGAGGATTGTAAATATGAAGGTAGGTTGATATAGACACGAAAGTCAAGGAAATGTAATGACTGTATTGTCTATGGGTACTGAACCATCATTATACAGATTGTTTCCCGAACCCATGCCTCAAATTCACAGGTACCCATTCCCAGAAGATAGGATTGTGTGGGAGTACTTAGTATTTATAAGGACCCAAGAGTGAGATTATAAGGTGAGTGCGACACGACAGGATTTGTTGATGACACGAGAGTTTGGTGTGGAAAGGGCATACGAGAGAGAGAGAGAGAGAGAGAGACACGACAGGATTTGTTAATTATAGTTCGGTGTGGAAAGGACATACCAGAGAGAGAGAGAGAGAGAGAGAGAGAGAGAGAAGTAATGTTAGCAGAGGAGGAATATTGGAAATAGAGGATGTACAGTAGTCTAAAACATTGACGACGAAAAATAGTAGGTGATTGGAGAGAGAGGTAGGAGGAAGCAGCAGAGAGGAGGAGGATGAGGATGTGGGTAGGTAGGGGAAGGAAGCCCGGAGAGGGAAAGTGAAGTCTTGAGTCGCCCTTTATTTTTTTTACCTCACCCGATATTCTACCTTCCATCCCTCCATTCACCGGTTGCATTTCTCTCTCTCTCTCTCTCTCCTCATGATACATATACTGTAGAAAAACAACGTTATCTCCTGTTAAACGGTTTCCAAACAGTTGTACCCCATTCATTATTTAATTTCTTTTCTTTTTCACCACGTTCCTTTTCACATTCTTCCGTCCTCCAGCCCCTTCTCTTGCGTTCACTCGCCTATCCTTCCTTTCACTTCCTTTCTTCCCACGCTCGCGGCTTCATCGGGCACAGCTTTTCATTCTTTCCATCAGTTCCATGTCTACACTATAAAGTCTAGACTATCTTTTTTTTTTTTTCTCGGTTTGGTTTCACACACTTTCACTTCCCTTTCCCCCCACTTTGAATGATTTTTTTTTACCGTATCCCTTTTAGGTTTGCGACACTTCCCCCACTAATTTACCTCAAACTAGGCACTCACAGATCACTGTCCAATCATTGCATAGACAGTGTCCATTATAAATATATATAGTACGGTTTTACATTACGATTCCAAAAAGTAACTAGCTACTCTGGTTTGTGCTCCATATTCATGCATGTAAGATGAAGAGCAAACGTGTACTCTACTACACCAACATCTCCAGTAAGCGATTAAGTGGCAATGGATAAGATTTTTTCTCTCTTATTTACTGTACATACGTGTGGAGAGAGAGGGAGGGAAGTGTGTGTGTGTGTGTTGGGGGGAGGGATGGGTAGGAGAAGTGATTGGGGTCTACATTCCATCTCCTAGCTCTTATCAGTTCATTCATCATTCTTCCGCTTTTTTTCTTGTTCGCTGCCTTGCCTTCTTGTCAGTCACATCCTTCCTTGCTCCATTTTGTACCGGTATGCTGTAAACGAGTATGAGTGTGTGTGTGTGTGTGTGTGAGTGAGGCTATTAGTTATTATTATTATTATTATTATTATTATTAATTCCTAAAGCTATAAATGTAACAAAATTTATTCTTATGTTTTGATTATTTACATGTTTAACTGTAGCATCATCACCCACGAATGTACTGAGAATTTTGAACTCTGCAAATAGTTAAATAAACATCTCTATGCTGTGAATTGAAAACGGAAAAAAGTACAGAGTATTGTCCGCTGATGCACTGACCCTCTGCCTTTTATACGTAAGATACCGGTTTGTTGGTATTTCAACTATTTACAGACACAGTATTAATGCTCGTGTAGTCATACAGTACACAAATTCACAGTGCAGACGGTGTTGTCAATCCGGTTTCTGCCTAGTGTTTAGAGTTTTACAATATCGTGCTGGGAAAAGAGGGAGCTATTCTGCTATATTTATTTTTTATTACAGTGGGGACCGGCCTTGGCTAAATGTACTGTGGATTTATGTGCGTGACTGTACGAACAAAAGAATGCTGACTGCACCTGTTCATTGTTCGACTCGAATAACTGCTACTGAGCCCTTTCATTCTATTTTCTTTGTGCTTGCTGTCCTACCTCTCTGTCACCTTCTGCCCTGTACCACAGGGTATTCCAGGTCGAGAGCGATTTTCTTTCGTCCCCAGAATTCTATTGAACGTGCCAGATGCCTTTTTTGATCAGGATCGTTTAGAATTTATAAGCTATGTGGCCTTAATTATGGTAGACGTAATGTGTCCCATCGGTACTTCGCCTTTCAGAATAGCTACGGTATAGCCTATAGCTTTAATACCTTGGAATACCAGTACCACAAACTTGAGTTCATCCTCTCCACTTACTGATAGTGTACAGGTATTACGAGCTTACGACCCCGATGGCTTCGTCTTAGTTGTAATTGAAACCAACAATAAAAGTGTACGCCTAATTTATGAACTTGTATGTGGCTGATGTGTATAAACTGATAAGGGTAAATTGCGGCAGAGGTTTGTTGATTGCTGTAATTAGCAAAGGAGACTGCATTAGATACCTATTACATTGTTGCAGGTAGAAATTGCACGATAATTTCGTGCACGAGTTTTGTGGGTGATTAATACTCATTTTACAATTGATGTTGCGTAAACAAAACACGAGTCAAGCAATGGGCGGAATAATTGTTCTACGCTTAAAGTGATCTTGCCAAGTTGAAAACCTCATTACTTGATGTCGGAGTGACTGAGTGCGGCAAGTCAGTTACTAACAGTGCTCTCCAGGGAATGAAATAGTGCGTAAGAAGAACATGTATGTGTGTGAGGAGGGAGTTAGGAATGTGGTGGTGGCGTCACCTTCACTCCCCAGTAACGGTACGACCTGTCGTTCCTGTTCCTCACGTTTATACACACACACATACTCTTTCTCTCTACACTTTGCAATTATATTCATGCAATCTTCTTTTCCCCTCCACGCCTCATTGGCTACGGCTCCTGTGATATGAGTTTTTTTAAATCCAGGCTAGATTTAGTGTTGATTATAGTCCTTTACAAATATGTGCCTAGGTCACAAGACCACCAAGTACGGTGACCTACAGTAGCTCAAGGCCAGTCAGTGTCAGGACAACAGCAGCTTATTCTTGGGCAGGAGATCCTTTATGATTCTATTGAATTTGGGATGAAATTAGCTCAAGGTCATGTTTACTATAATTTTCCGCGATGGTGTGAAATGGTACTAACGTCTACTGGTCGTAAATACTTTGTATGAAGTACACTTGCTACTCATGAGAAATTATATAATATTTGGTGTCCGTAGTGTTTGCTTAAATAGAAAATACTCTCGTGTTTCGTGTTTGCACAAAATGTAATAGATATTACATGTACTGTTTGTCACTTCTTTTAATATACCCATCCTTTCTATAATCGCCTGGCGTTACCCAAAATAGATTCGCATATTCAGAGGATTAAGAACATTTTAATTAACCCATGCAGCATAGTGACACCAATTGAATTAGTGGAAAATATCAATTTGCTGTATTATCATAATTATCAATACCCCATTTCCCTTTTTTCAAGGGATGGGGGGCTCGAGACCCAGGGTTCTGTAGTATTAGCCTATACTATAATTGATAACAGATGCGGCCGCAACATACATAAGCAGGAATACCAATATGAGAAGGCTGTTATAAAAAACCTTCATTCGTGGTGTCATTTTGTATCTCGCAGAAGATGTAACGATAGTTTTTTTTTGTGTGTGTACTGTACCTCCCAAAAGTATCATTAGAATAATATGCTGTACATCTGCCACAACGGACGATGTTATTTGACACATGTTGAGTGGGGTGGCAAAAAGTTCTGCTGTTCATTTCGCCATCCTTCGTACCACAAAATAACGATAGTTTTGGGAGCTACAGTAAAGTTGAACACAGGAATTCGCGGTACAGCCCAGGTGGAAGATGTTTGTCCCTTCCCTGTAGCCAGTGATTATTGTCCGGTAATTGCTTATCATTGCCATCCCTCATCATGGTTTCTGCCCTTGGTATATCTTATTGGTAGCTGAGTAACCTGATAATGGTAGGAGCTGAGCATCTTCCACCTTGGCTGTACCACGAATTCATGTGTGCACCTGTACATAGATTCCTGTATCTAAGGATCAATTATCAGGATCAGAATCCCTAGCATGTATGTTGGGATTTGAAATTTCTTGTACACCCGAGCTCATAAATTCACGACTACGTATTTAGATGTTTTTGCCATTTGAGCTGGTAATATTTATTTGGGGAGGAATCAGAGTAGGTGCATGGAACATAGTAGAGCGACGTGGTACAATCTTTCACCTACAATGACACCTTCCCCACACAGTGTTACCAGCTCAGATGACATAAACATTTGGGGACGTGGTCGCGAATTTACGAGCTCGAGTGTACCTCGTGTCCTCGTCCTCTTGTTGTTTTGCTGTAGGCTAGTATAGAGAAACTTTAAATATGCGATATAGTAATTCACTCTGATGACATTCTACAACTTCATTGTTCACATTGCAGTCTCTCCTTGTCCGGATGCTTCCTATTACAGTACCTATGTCTTTGTCACCCCGCTTGTCCCTCCAAAGGATGTACAGTAATAAGGCGTGACGCAAGGGTTCGTGGTATACGAACACAGTTGTTTGTACTTAGATATATTTGGCATGTGAATGACGAGTTGTTTTTGATCCTCTAAAACCGCAGGGCCTGTATTTAATATTAAGATTGTGTGTATTGCCATTAACCACGTAGAAAAAAAATCCTTACTGCTTATAAACTGAGTACAATGTTAGTGTTGCCATAGAAATATTATGACACTGCAGTAAGCCACACTGTAGGTTAACTGACAGATGGTACCTGACATCTTGGTAGGCTAGTGGTAGGTGTGGCTAAATTAGTCTGGTATGAGATTGAAGGACTGGATATAGCCTGAAGATAAAGTTCGGCGCGTACACTGTAACGGCACTTATTATTATTTTTTTTTTTCCACGGTACTCATCTCATTCATATTGGCCTTGTAGTAAGTGGTGAATTGTTCGAAACCGGTATTTATAGATTACAGAAACCCACTTCTCTTGAATGCATAGCCAATGTATCGTCCAGGTTACCACAGTTTGCTCCCCCTCCCCCCCCCCACAGGTGTGACGCAGCAGAATATCATATGTTTTACCAACTAACCCCTATACTCTACACTACAGTCACGAGCAATAGTTTCTTTACCTCCAAGCGAGAGTGAGGTCGAAATCGGTGTTGGAGAAGGGTCAGACAAGCAAACATTAGCCCGTTGGGTACTCCTGTTAAGGGAGGAATCTGCTGTTTGTAAAGTGATGGGCTAGTGATTACTCCAAATTATGCCACGAAACAGATCTTCAGAATATTACTAACACTGGGGTTGTCTGCTTCCTGGCATAGTTTGGAGGAATCAGTAGCCGTCCTTCCTCCCTTCAGGACCCTGTGATGGTGTACGAGAATTGGGGGCTTCTGCTTCCTCCTGACTACACAACGAAACAAACTCCTTCCATATAGGTGGTTTTTCGTGGTTGTAAATGAAGGACTCATATTTACCTCCAATTTTCTGACTACATCACAGGGGTCCCTTAATGCTTAATGGCGTCAGAGAAGTTCACTCGTATCATCTCTAATAGCTCTCTCACCATTATAAAGCGATGTCAATCTAGACTTCTCCAACCACTACTTACACCTCACTCTCGCTAGGGGGGTAAAGAAACTATTGCTCGTGACCGCACAAGGGTGGATGTATTGGTGTGTCTACTACTGAGTGTCTGTCTACCAGTGTAGGGTGTGGGGCTGTATGTGATCTGTGATTGGAGCAGGCACTGGCAGCTATCTCTCAGTCGGCTCAGTTGTCCGTCTAACCAGGATATAATTGCTTGTATATTCGTGCTTAAATAAGTAGGATATCTATTAAACTATTATGCCGTTCAGTTTGATCGCAAAATGTTGATGATTGTAAGTGTACCAGTATCTGCATGAAAAGGTGAATTTGAAGTTAATTTACATAAATATTTTTAAGCACTAATATGTAATGTAGCATTTTTACCCCACTGCAAATTTTTATGGAACCATAATTATGTATGTCATCGGTGTGTATGTTAAATTCCTGAGTGACTGTTGGGTCAGTCACAGTGTTTTGTGTGTTTAGAGCCTTAGACCATTCATTATAATACCCATGCAGTAATTAGAGTAGGCAGAGATTTTTTGTTAGTATTTAAGTATCTATCTACTTTTAGTTTTACTCAATTCGTATGAAATGTGTTTCATATTGTACATAAATGAGTGTACTTCCAAATGGTACATGAGAGAGAGAGAGAGAGCTACAGCTATGCATGAGAAGATGGCTAGAGAAAGTTAAAAAGTGCTACGTTGTGCTATTTATCTGTATGTGAGCTTGCATGCATAGGTGTGCCTGTACAGTCACGGCCGCAAACATGGTTACGGTGTAGCCCTCAGCAAGTTTTGTCCTCTATACCATGTTCACTGTATTAGTTAAGGGGGTAGTATGGGACATAGTAGGTAAATCTGGAGCAACTGATTCTGTCATAATATTTCAAGCAACAGGCCACCATTATTTGTGCACATCTGGTCCCCCGTCGTCTGGCTCACTTAGGAGGAATCACGGCGCTCCAATGTTCCAAAAATATACCGTACTATCCCCTTAATTAACAGGATTTACAAGCAAACATATCCGTATGCTTGTTCATTTTGTTAGTTAGTCCAGCAGAATTAATTAACAGGCAAATATACCCGTATGCTTGTTCACTTTATTAGCAGGAATTACAGGCACACATCCGTATCAGGAATGGTAGTGGGGGTCATGTTGAAACTATAGTCACTGTGTGCTGAAGGTATAATGGAAGATGTTGCACCTGTACTGTGAATCAAAGTTGTGTGCACGACTGTAGTCACCATGCATGCAAGTATTAACTCACGAGTTATTTTAACATGATATAGTTGCTGTTCGTGCACAAGGGAAAGTATGGAATGACTGTCGTTTTCAATTCTTTGATGTTGAACCTGGATTATGATATGCTGCTCACCATTTTTATTTATTTTTTATTCTTGGCATGTTATAATGAAGGAGTGTTTCTTGGATGGGAGTTTGTACGACGAGTATATATTATAATGAAGTACTGTTTACAATGGTGGAGCCAAGGCCCATAGAGTAGCTATGTAGGTGTCTATTAGCCAAGTGCGGAACAGAATACAAGCATTGACTTTGTTATTTATTATTATTATTTGTTTGTTTGTTTTTTTACACCTGTAGCGAGTACAATAACCAAAAGTGGCTTCACATAATGAAATAGATGAATAGGAGGGCTACTGATTTCTCCATATAAGCCAGTAAACAGACGAACCCCTTAAGCTTCTTGAGTTGGACATAATGAAGCTGTAAAGTAGTTAAATAGTTAGTGCACTTTTAGAATTTTGTTAGTAGATACTATAATATACAGATTGTGAACAGTTTGCACACACCTATTGTAGGGTAAAGCCACTTCTTCAGTACGATGAGGATAAACTAGTAATATTGGAAATTGTGTAATATAAGGACCAATAATCTCTTGAGCCCTTCAACCCTGCTGGTTCATAAACAACCCCCCTTGGGAGTACAGGTGGGGAACCCCTGAACTGGACCGTAGGAGGTACGGTACCGGTGTGTCGTCCTAACAACGTGAGGCGTTAATTAAACACGAACATAGAGTGATTGATGTGTTGACTACTCACAGAATCTACTTCCTGATTCTGGCTGTGTATTTTGATTATCATGTGATGAGCTCCAGATGCGGAGGAAACAACAAAAAATAATAATATGAGTATAGTGTATGCATGTGTGTGTATAGTTTTCACCCTCAATGTGTGAAATACTTTCTAGTTTCAACCTCTGTCAGTACCAGCTTGCATGCAGCCATCACCAGATTTCCTTCAGAATTTCTTTTAGCCTTGTGTGTTTGTTTAGTTAATCTAGCGGTAGGACGCTGATGAGTGGTTACCTTTCTTATTTTTAGCTGCCTGCTTACATTTACTGGTACTTTACCTCTAGACAAACAAGCGGGGCAAACGGTATCGTACGGTATAGTTAGTCTATATCTAATTGCATAATGACACTTACTTGGCCCCTGAATATCGACTAGGGTGGTAAACAATCAATCTTGTCCCCTGACATGATTATGTAGCCTGGATACTTTACAGCCAGGTAGCAGTAGTAGACTCGTCAGGATGTAAGCTGGAGATTGTAGTAGGCCTGTATAAAAATTATGAAAAAATTACATGTACAGTACAGTGGGTCACGATTGTTCATGCGTCTTCTCTAATCAGTTCATAATGGAGAGAAAAAATAAATCATTCGCACCATAATTACAGCACAGTCCCAAAGCACCCGAAAAATGGACGACCTGTTTGGAAAATTAGCACATACCGGAATGGTACGTTTATGAGACGACTGCAGCTGTGTGTGTGTGTGTGTGTGTTCCCGCTGCGTCTCCAGTTGTCGGAAATACGTTGTTACATGGAACTTTTAAAGAACATGATGTGAACTCGAGATATACAGTGGGTGGAGTACATAACGGTACTGTACTGTATATTATAGCCTACGTAGATAACAATTCAACTAGGTTATATTGTTCCCAATGTAATGAATTAATAATATACCGATTGTCATTTTTAATAATTATACAGTTCTTTCCTGCAATCCATTCAGTAGTAATGTCGACTATTAATTCTGTATATATACTGTTTAATTCAGCCGAGAAACTATATCTCTGTATTTTGTGTGTTCCTGTATTTATGTTCACCCAGAATAGGAAAAAATTTCCTCTGCCATTATGTTATCGCACTGCCCCGAATGTTACACAGGACCTGCACAATAGATAGAATGGGAAGCACATTTCACCAGCAGGTCCAGTGTTCAGTAGCTGATAATATTTTTGAACTGTTTTCAGATTGTAAACTGCTATAGAAGTATCTGGTTCAATATAGCATGGTTGTTCTTAATGTCATATATTATATCATGAGCGTGAGTTCATAATACCGTAATTATGAAATATATAAGTATAAAAGCATTGTATTCAAAAGTACAATAATTAAATATGACATTGTCTACTTCTATACCTAATGAGTCGTGTTTGTGGTGCGTTTGTACGAAAAACAATTAAGTAGGTCACCTGTGCAAAACCATGTTGCATAGCTACGTGTTATCATGTTTATTGTCTTAAATTATAGCATATTTTTCTATATGTCAGGCTGAGGATTTCCTTTACGCCTTATTATTTCTGTGTGGTATTTCGTTGGTGCCTGAGAAAAGAACACGAGAATGTATTTGTTCCATTACGAAACCTTTGAGAAAGAGACCGACTGCCGTTGATGTACTGTACTAATCACCAGAGGCGACTACACTAGAGAGTGCGGCATCTTTGTTGCACTGGTCATGACAAGAAAACAAAGCAGTGTCTAAGTATAACTGTTTTCCCTCTACATGACCTCGCTCACACTAGCTATTTTTTTCTCTAAGAGTTGACTATGTATCTTCTATCTATCTATTTATATATATGTCTATACACTCAGGATATTTTCTAATCAGTAGGAACTAAACAAAATGTATAGGTACAGACTATAACAAATCATTCGGCACCTCATGGTTCGATAATTTTCCCGACGATCACTATGTTACAGACGGCGTGAATACGAGGTTCATAATGCCTAGTGTGGTGTGGCACAATGTATAGTGATGTAAATTTATATGGGTACCGAAAAATGTTTTATGGCCTACACAAATAAAAAATACTGTAAGGGTTTTGGATCCCCATTCGAACCAGAGCTTTCCTCTTTCCCCAGTTCACCTTTCCTTCCCTTTCTTCTTACTTGCTGTCCCTCCTTTTTGCCGCCTCCTCCCCTTTGGTATACCGTACAAAGTTTAGTCAGCAGAAGGGAAAATAGCTTAGCATGACGATATTACTGTTTACTATAACATTATCGTGTCCCAGATATTCGAACATTAAGATAATTCGTGGTATATAGAAAGTGTGATAATAGTATACTGTAGTTGTGGTACCGTAACAATGGAGGCGTGACGGGGTGGAGTGCCTGACTCACTTTGTAATGTTGAGAATGTTTACGGATTGGTTGTGGTGAAAGATAGTGAGTGGGTGAGCTGGTATGTGTTATGGTGAATGAAAGTGAGTAAACTGGTATGTGTTGTGAAGGAGGTTATGATGATGATGATGTTAGTAGTACAGTCATGATCAAAAGTTCTGCATCAGGTGAATGAAAGTGAGCCATTTGAGTGACTCTGATGAACCACAATTACAGGGACTACAGTAACTAACAAACTAACAACTACAGTTTTGCATCATATATTGAACCCGTTTCATTCGAAGGCGTTGCAGGACTTGGGCGTCGTGGCTGCACATGTGTTGTGATAATGACTGATATAACGAGTGGTGGTAATAACTAGTATGATACATGATGGAGTGAATGTTGTGGTTGTGTTGGTGATTATAACATGTGGTGGAGTGGTTGTGGTGGTGATTATAATACTGAATGTGGTTGTGGTGGTGATTATAATATGTGGTGGAGTGGTTGTGGTGGTGATTATAATACTGAATGTGGTTGTGGTGGTGATTATAATATGTGGTGGAGTGGTTGTGGTGGTGATTATAATACTGAATGTGGTTGTGGTGGTGATTATAATATTGAATGTGGTTGTGGTGGTGAATATAATATGTGGTGGAGTGGTTGTTATGGTGATTATAATACTGAATGTGGTTGTAGTGGTGATTATATATTAATACTAAATGTCGTTGTGGTGGTGATTATAACATGTAGCGGAGTGGTTATGGTGGTGATTATAACATGTAGCGGAGTGGTTGTGGTGGTGATTATAACATGTGGTGGAGTGGTTGTTTTGGTGATAACAACTTGAAGTGGTTGATGTGGTGGTGATTATAACATGGGATGGATGTTGTTGTTGTTGTTGTAGTTTCCCAGACTGTGTGGCCGAGGGGTGGTGATTATAACATGTGATGTAGTGGTTGTTGTGGTGGTTGTTATAACTTGCTGTGGAGTTGTGGTGGTGGTGGTGGTGACGGAAGGAGTGAATAAGGTACCGTAACTTAGATGGTGAGCATACTGACCGGGTCATACTTCGCTTCTGGCATACACACACACACACACACACACCCTCCTCGCCTCACTTCACCTTACTTTGGCCACACCCACCTCTCTTTCTCTCTCTCTCTCTCTCTCTCTCTCTCAATAACAACGCATCAATGTATGGAGGTCTCTCTCTCTCTCTCTCTCTCTCTCTCTCTCAACAACACTTCAGTCTATGGAGGTATTACAGGATACTTGCGTGCTTCAGTCCCTTTCCCTCCCCACCACCCTCCACCTCCTATGTTGTTCCCGTCACCCACCAACCCACTTGTGACCACACTCCCTGGCCACTATATTATCACCTCCCCTTTCTGTCGGTTTCTTACCCACCTCCCAACCTCACTTCCCAACATGTCGGCTTCACTAATTTATCATTCTCGCTCGCTATCACAGCCCATCTTTACCTCCTGCCTTGTACCCACCTTTTTTCACTCAGCCGCTCCCCCTTCACCTCACTTTATCTGGGCATAACCTCCTCTTTACCTCATCCATTAATCATCAGTTATGTATTCCCATCCTGTCCAAATAGAAACTATTGTATACTGTCACGGACTATTGAGTTCTTTTAGTCTTTAATCTTGACCACTGTTCAGCAAATCCTGGTGTAATGGTGATGCGTATAATATTATAATGTACTGTAGATGCAAGCGTATGATGTTTTTAAATTAATGTACAGCAAGTCAAAATTTGGTATCCAATTATCCACGCCTACATTATTCTCTCACAACCCTTGAATCGCTATCTCCTTTCACTACACCCATACTGCCATACCATTTAGGACCCATACCACCTGTCCATTACATTCACACACTGTAACATCCACCCTTCCCATTCATACTGTTTCCCCTGACCTCGTAACTCGTTGCCCTGCTGACGTCCACACCACATGGTCTGACACATGTTGTTCCAGCTTCTATTCCACTTAAATTCAACGGATGTTTACACCTGCTTGTTCACCTCAGATACTTTACTTTCTCTTGTGGGTGTTGGCTAAGTGCTCTTAACTCATCCAGCAGGGCTCCAATTCTTAGTGTGTGTGTTATTTTTTTTATATACTGTACGTATAGGGCAATTGATCAAAACACATAAATTTCCATTTTAATCCTTGAGATACTAGTAAATCTCAATAGATAAAATGCAAAATAGTGACTTTAGTATATTTAGGGACAATATAAGGGCCTGTGACTTAGTAACTATATTCGAAGTTGCTGATTGCTCCAAACTACGATACTAAACAGCAGCTAGCTATACCGAAGTTAGGCCACTGACATCTTGGATTTGGATTGCAGTCAGTGCATATTAATGAAGGGAACTTGGGGTGGAACTACCATATTTCTTCTTTTCCTGACACTCTTTTGTCCAAAAAAGTTCCAATCTCTGTGCTTTCCAGTAATTTTAAGTCTTTTTCTACCTTCATAAAACAACACTGATACCAACCGCTCAGCCTTCCCTTTTCACCAGAAAAACACATGGTTACTAAACTCCCGAATTTTCAACTACAGTACAGTACTCTGTTTATTACAGTGCTGTACTTACCTTCCAGTCGCCTACTAAAAATTTAATACCATACCTTCCATTAAGCGACTTTCTTCTCTCCAACAAACATTTATCCCCTTACAAAGATTGAGTGCCCTACTACCCATTAGTAAGCATTTACCTACTTACACAACGAATAAGCACTTGCCTTCTTGCCCTCCAACAATTGCTAACTGAAGCACTTTGTCCACAGCTGCAAAGGGCGTGGCAGTTGCAACCCCTGCAGAGTTTAATCCGGAACTGCGCGAGAATGTGTGTTTCATCGTGGCAGCCGTCCTGGTGAATGAGGAGGGTGAGGTGCTCATGATGCAGGAAGCTAAGAGGTGAGGTCTGGCCACTGAAGCCATTGTACTGGGTCATCTTTAACTGGTAGTGAAAATTGATGCTACCTAATTGTAAAATACGAATGTTTTGTGATTGTTACAGTACAGTGTATATATGAGTTAACATAAATTTATAGTTTTCTCTAAATGATCAGGAAATGCTTCCTTATCTTCCTATATCCTCTCTTAGTTATTAAAGTAATTGACTTTTCATATTGCACTCTAAACTGATACCAAAAATCTGACTAAAATAACTGGAATCGGGAGTTTAAATTCACCACCTGGATATTAAAATGTGACTGAAAACAGCGAGAGATCTGACAGGGTTGTGTTGCCTAAGAGCTTGAGGTATTGTTACTAAAAACAATCTATAATACTTATTTGCAAGGTCTGTGTATCTATCAGTGATTCTGCCTGTAGGCCTATCTTCTCAGAGTATGGTACTATATCTTGCTGATTGGGTTGAAATTTGCACACAACAGAATGGACCTTTCTGGAAAGTGTAATGTTTTTAGATTTCCAAATTTCCTCATCAATTTTTGCATGTAGGGGTGAATTTAATTTTTCCAATTACTGTACTTGCTGGGAAGCCATGAGGTCAGCCAAGCCAATGCGCATAGAGAGAGTACTAGCCAATTACATGGTGGGATCTCTCACTTCCTCCTGTGAAGTCACACATAGCTGATTAGGCAGTGGCTTTCTTAATATAGTTGGTTGACCTACTTCTAGTTTCAAATTATTTTTAGAGCCAGTAGTGTAAATATTTGATGTACAGTACTGTCTATCTCTTAACTGAAAGCATCAACTCTTTTTATGATAAACTAAAATTCATCAGAAAGAAGGTTAAGAGTGGGCTAATCAGGAGGTAGATCAGACATGCAGTCCAAGCTATGGTATCTTGACTCTACTGTCAAATGCTTTACACAACTTTAGTCAAATAATAATGATACTGTACCTATAGTTTATATATAATAAAGTATGGTACACTCTATTGAACCACCACCTGCCTCTCCACAGCTCATGTGCTGGGAAGTGGTACTTGCCAGCTGGTCGCATGGAAGCTGGGGAAACTATCCAGGTAAAGTAGAGTACATTCCACTAGAGACTCAAGTGTGATTTGGGAACCACATGAAGCTCTAGAGCCTTGTGGTTTTCAATGCTTCCAAAACACAGTTCCTTCATATGTCAACTTGCTCTAATCTTCCAAATGATAATCCTCTCCAGTGGTACACTACTTAATCCTTCCTTTTCTCTTAATATTCTTGGTGTTTCTTTCTCTCACACACTCTCCTGGAGAGATTATATTACCACCTCAAAGAAGTTGGATGTCCTGCACATATTCTGTGAGGTGGTGTTGTTGTTCTCCCGGGGCAGAATGGCCTCCTGCTCCCGCAGACCCCCGGTACGCTCTGGTAGCAGTGAAAAAACAAATTAAAATAAAGGAGGGGCTGGCCCTATATGCCTGGGCTACCGAAGCACATCCCAAGGAAATGGGACCAGGGAGTCTGGGGGCCTCCGACTGCCAGGGAGATTGGGGGGAAGGTCTTTGATCCCACAGCCAGTGCTGTGGGCCCAAGTCCACGTTACCACAAAAGCTACAAGTGGGACCGCACCTTCCATGAGACCAGCCCTGAAGGGACCATAAGGGGGAGGGGATTTAGACTGCTGCATGCAAAAGGATAATGCACCCCCTGTGTGCTAGTGGTCCACACAGCAGGGAAAAAGAAAAGAAAAAAAGTGTCTCCTGTTGCAGTACACCTCACGTGGATTTTTAATCCATGTGGGCAGATCTCGTCAAATCCACTAGAATGTGACCATATCCTACAACAATTTTTATTCTAGCCCTGTGGGGGATGGCTAGTATTCTCAGAGAATAAAGTCAGCCCCCCTGGGCAGAATTCTGGGAGTATTTTACCCCTACTTAGCTGCTGAAGCTGCTGATTTTGTACAGGGGTTTCATCTATCCCTATTCAATATGTAGCTTTCATGTGGAGTGACTCGACCTCCACAACACTACTGGACAGGGTGAAATCTTACCAACACTATCTCTCTTAATGATTCACGACAGTGTTTCTCTCTTTGATGCAAAATTGAATGGTCAGTATTGGAATATTTTACCATCATCCATCTTAACTTTTAACTATAAATAAGTGCAATGTATTTTGGTATCTTGAATGATATTAGACATGAATTTGATTCCTTTAACACTACAGTTGTAAATTTATGCTGTTTAGCATCAACTTTCCAGATTGTCAAGACTTCTTTGTACTGTATGTTGATTTCTTTTATGTGGTATATCTCATGCCCATAACCACAGTACAGTATTTAATAAGGGTTTACAATAACGATATCAGGCGTCGATAAAAACAAGTGAGTTACTGTATTGGTGAACCCTTCCCCTTAGGATGCAGTGAAGCGCGAGGTACTTGAGGAAACCGGGATGGAGATGGAAGGGACAACACTCATCATGGTGGAGGCAGCGTCTGGCTCTTGGTTCAGATTTGTCCTCACTGGCAACGTGGTGGGTAAGGCACCATCAGGCTTCTCTTTTCCGTGCTATTTACTCATATCTTATTAAACCAATTTTGTTGGTACTTTATTATTCATTAGATTTTATTGGTACTCCTTTCATTCATACATAATTCTTACTTTTTATTTATGTTCATTCATTACAGTATATAGACTATATTATTCACAGATGTGGGCAGTAATTCTAGGAATATATGTTGTACCCAATTAATGGCAAGTATCATGACTCAGACAGTTGGGTTTGGAGATGCAATCCATTAATTTAGAATACTGTACCGAGAGTGGAGAGGAGCTGTTATCTTGTATAGACAGAATGTAGGAAATAAGCACCACTTAGAGAAGAGGGTGTTTTGACAATGTTGAACTTTTCACTTGAGTAAACAGTAGCTAATGTCATAAAAAAATACTCCCTCATAAATATTTTTTTTGTCTAGGGTATGTTAATTGCAGTCAGGCAACAAAAGGCATCATCCTTGTACTGTACCACATTCTCCACTTCAAACCATTGCACGTCACAGGTGGAACCCTAAAGACACCAGCCTCTGCAGACAAGGAATCACTCCAGGCCAAATGGGTAGCAGACCTTGGGGAACTCAGTCTGCGCTGCAATGACATATATCCTCTGGTTCAGCGAGCACGGCAGTTTTGGGGAAGAGGCCCCACTGGGGAAGAGACAGGACATGAGCCCTGGCACCCTCCTCTTCTTCCTGTAGATAAATCACACAATAAACTACTCCTTAGACTTGTCATCGCAGTACGCAAGAGAGTCAAGTGAGTGTACAGTATAGTGTGACTTAGTTGCATTCACTATATTTTTTTATAATTACCATATTTAAATTTATTTCTGTAGAAAGTAGTATGGTACAATTTGTAGTATACTGTAATTGTAGTGAATGGCAGAAAAATGATCCATATAGCCAAGGATGACCTCCAATTCTTGCTGTTGGAAAATGCTAACCCTACCAAGGTGTTATGGAGATTAGGTAACTATTTAGGATTGTGCACTGACTGCTGGGATATAGGCCTTTAGTGCTGGATACAATGTGGTTTGTTTGGATTGGTGCATGCATGCTTTTAAATGTGTGTGTCCTCAAGGTGTCTGGCCGAGCAGCCCCGAACCCCTGAGGAACTCCATGGCTTGGGTTGGGCTTTCCCATAGAGCACTCAAGGAATGTATGTTGTTAGCAGATGTGATTGTGTGCAGAGCAGTTTTTCATTATGTATTTAATAGTGTGTGGTGCTATGTTGCACCATGGACAGTTTGGATTGGTGCTTGCATGCTTGTGTATGTATTCTTGTGTGCATGCATGCTTGCCTATGTGTGTGTGTGTTTATAAGTGCAGCACTTTTATGATAAAAGATTACTTTTCACCCTCTTTTTATTTGAAAGTCATTCTCTGCTGAGGCAACAATGTCATAGAGTACAGCAATCAAACAGAGCTTCAGTATAATAGCTGAGGATATGAGTTATGTGAGTGTGATGTTATGAGATACTGACAGTGAGGCAGTTAGGGCAAACAATTCTAGGAGCATTGTTGAGAATCTGGCAGGAAGTTTGAGGTGCAAAACATTCTGTAGAATAATATGGAAGAGAATTCCACCAGCAATCCAGAAAATTTATAAGAAAGCATACCAGTATGGCACCTGGGGCTTAAGGGCTAAAATAATGGAGTAACAAAGCTTTTTTCTTATTGATTTCTTATCTGTCCAAACTGTAGTTCCAGCATTGCATAGTCTTTATGTGTATCTCGTGTGCAGCAACCGAGTGTGTGTACTGACCAGCGACAAGACTGCCACACATCTTCCAATCACAGAGATCAATCCGTGCCGCTCTTTGCATTCCACTCTGAGGAAATACATGACTGTGAGTACCAACAGCATTGTTTCTTTAAGTTTTCTTATCATATGACAATCATGTACAGAACCCGGTAGCCACGCCCCCTTGATAGCTGATTGGTTGATTTATAACTTCGTGTCGCTTCCCTTACATTGACATTAAGTATGTTTACAGCCTGTTCCTCACTCTAATATTGATGGAAATTAGGAACATTAAAATATAAACAATTTTTAAGCATCAGCTGCTATGCAGTACTACAGAAAGGATGGTAAGCTGGTAAAATTCCTAATTATGTATCTTCAGAAGTCGCAGCTAACATCATCACATACATGTTCAGACGTAGCCTACTCAATATATCTTTGTTTTGTAGCCAATATAAACTATTTAGAAGCTGATGGAACAACAAATAATGAACAATAGCAAGTAAACTACACCTTACACACTCTACTTATAGTCTAAGTCCTTGTATAACTGAAAAAACTTGAAAAATATGTGGGATGTAGCGGGGAGGTTGTAATGCCAGTGGAACAGCCGCAAAGGTAAGTAGCCTACTGAAGCCTAATATTTCTTGGGAATTACCGTATTAGAATTTACGATACATATTGTTATGCATAAACCACACTCGATAGCAACTTAATTACAATATATTGCTTATATATATCTAATATATAATTTCATTACGAAACATATTTGTAACCAAAATAATAACATTTGGGGACAGGTTGTTGAGGGGTGTGTTAAAGGGACATTATGTCGAGCTTGCCTGAACAGGAATCCAGGATCTTTTTAACAGGAGTATGATACCAAATACCATTGCTGGTTCCACAGACAGCTCATATAACGCAACACCACCACCTTTAGAACTTTGTTTCTTAAGCCAATGGTGGGCTAGGATATTAATTCTTTTTGTAACAGCTAATGTCTGTTATTACAATAATGAATAATCTCTGTTTCAGGAAATCTTTGGATCTGACCTCCCCCCACACCGACCCCAGGGTATTATGAGTGCAGAACTGCAGTTAAGTAATCCCAGCGGCAGTCATGATGGCCTGTTGTTAACATTGCTTGTGCCAATACGTAAGGCCCTGGAGGATGTCCCTCTCATAGATAAGTACTCCTGGGTTGAACTTCCTAAGAATCTTGGTGAGGAGCTTCTCAGCCGCATGGGCAAGAACATGATAGTGCCTCTCAACGTTATACGGTAAGGGGAAGTGGTGAGTGCATTAAGACGTCCAATTCTTTTGGGGACAAACATCTTGCTTAGTGGGACTTTGGAGATGCATATAATGGGTATTGAATAAGAGCATGCTGCCTTGCTGAGTGGCTTGAGATATATTCATAAGTACTGAGATGTCATGATCATATGGAAACAGAAATATCATGTATAGGGCAGCTAACTAGATTCAAATAAAGGATATGGAATTAGAACTTGCAATGTGAGCTGAGACATCATGGCCATTTGGGGACAGAGTTTTTGTGCTCAGTAGGCCTATGGTGATGCTTTGAAGGGTAATGAGGAAAGGAATGCTTTTTAAAAGGGCTTATGAACTAATGTACTGGTACTTTTTTTTTTCTTGGTGGAAATATTTAACTGAGTTGCCTGTTGGAGGAGGATATCCAAGCTTTCAAGTTTCTGGGATTACTTTTGGCATCTAAATCCTCTGTTATTTTGTTCAACTGATATGTGAGAATTTTTCTTATTTTTTAACATTTATGGTTATTAACATATAATATCAAGATCAAGATGTATAGTGTGAAGGAAGCCAGGCACTGTATTTTAACATGTACAGTAATTATAGTCACACTGATACCTAAATTGTTATCCAGTGTATGGGTAATTTAAAATATACCTTTTTGGTAGTTTTGGTATTTTTCAAGTTATCTGTAAATCAAATGTTAATATTTATTGTTTTATAACTTCAGGGATTGAAAACAGGAAGAATTCTAGTTTTATCCACTTACTCTTAGTTTCTCGGGGCTGCTCGGCCAGACAGCTTGAGAAACTGCAACAACAACAACAACTCTTAGTTTCTTTTATATTGAGACAATGGTAGACTGTATTGCTGCTGTGGTTTCATCTAATTACAGCACCTGTTGTTGGTTAGACACTCAGGATTATAAACCAGAAGAGAAGTGTACAAGTTTGAATTCTGACCACAATGGAGTTTTTGTGCTTTATACAGTAGTTATGGCCTTGTTCATTGGAGTATTCATTATTGGTGAAGGTAAACCCAATATGAAAAATATTCATAAATTTTTTTAAGCCTTTATTGACCTGAGAAGGTGAGAATTCTGTATATAGATTCTGTTTTATTGTTGCATTAGTAGCTTACCACAGCTTGAAAAGAAATATTTGCTTTTGACTTGTAAAATTGAATTTTTTTATCCAACTATAGTTTTTTTTCTAAAGATTGTGATAAAGACTTTGCTATGGTTTCAAAGTGATTATTCACTTATTGATCATAATTGGTATTTCTAAGCACTGCTTTGCCCTCACTGGTAATGTATCACCAATTTTTCATACTGTACTTGTGGACTCATATCTTGGGTAAAGGATCACTGTATGTACTGTACAATACTGTACAGTCTTTATGAATATGCTGTGGTATACTGAAATACATCAAGATAGATTGTAATGCAAGTTGAGCAAGATTTCAGAGATGTCACAGCATTTTAGTATTATGTGCAGTCTCCTCAAAAAATTTCTCCAAGTTCTCCAACTGCTGTCTGAAAATATTTCAACTGAGCATTCTATTTTGAGTTGTAATTTCAAGCTGAACTTTCTTACCTCAGTTGTCTTGGTGGTTTTCAGTTATTACATTCATGTTATCATATTGTGGCACTTGAGAACTTTTTGTAATGAGAGGACTGTACAGGAAATGTTTACCTCTTTGATGGTTAAAGAATTACCATGTTTTATCCCTCATCCTGCATTCACTCCATTTTTTCATTCAACACCTGTTCAATTTTTCCATGGCACCTTGTAGGTGTTGGGATCTGTGGTACTTCATAATGTGCTGTAAGTCTATTTACAACGACATCTTAAAAGATACGCATATTATAACCACACACCATGATACCTGTAAGGCCTGCTTCACATGAGCAGTTTTTTGTTGCACGGTAAAATAACCATGCTGCAGCGTGTCCAAAAGACGTGTTCTGTATTCACTCATAGCAGTAAACTAGAAAATGAGTCTCTGCTACATGACAATTTTGCTGCACTGCTACTGTCTGAACAGTCCCATTTAAAACATAATTTATATCTAAACCTCGCTACAGACACCCCTCACGTGAAGCTGGCCTAAATGTAGTCATACTGGAAGTACAGTACAGCTATGGCTGAAAATCCATCCATGGTGCAAAGCCACAGCCGATACTGGGCAGAGCTCAAACAAGTTAAGTTTCCACACCCCTCTGACCGTGGTAGCTCGAAGCTGAACGAATTGTTAGTAATGTTGTTTTGGGACAATTGTTTTTTTCTTAGAATTACAAGAAATAACTGTACAGTACTACTGTTCATGGACTTTAACCATGAATTCCAGTTTGTTGCTACATACAGTATTGTACAAATTACAGCACATTGTATGTGATCCTCCATCTTTTATTCTTATATCATGGTTGAGGCTTTTGAATCTTCTGTATCTAAAGTCTTGGTGTTGTGTACTGTTGATTGCATCTGAGGTTTTATGGTTAAAGTTATAAAGATAAGCAGTCGGTTTTTTGATGAAAAGAATAAAAAAAATTTAATCTTATTGTTTCATCTTGTTAAGATTTCAGCTTAGGTTTATGTCCTGTAAACCATTTACTGTATATTCGTTACAGTATCTGAGGTGCATTCAATAGTATTTTTATAAAGAACAAGGTTGCAAATGTTTCAGTGAGGGTTAATAAACCATCATTGAAATATTCATAAACTGTAATTGCACCATCATTAAGTTATTTGAAATATTCATTGTGGTCATAAATACGAAACTAAGTTTATCCTTAGAAATGCAGAGGATGTTACTTGAAGGTAAGCTACAGTATGTACAGCAACTTTCTGTGTCATCACCAATCAAATTAAGAACTACATGTATACAAAAGTCATGGACATGGCAGTCACAGCAATCAGTATGACAGCTCCATGTAGTGTAGTGTGTATAGAGTCATCATACCAGTCATCATCAAGTCTATGACTTTTCTTGTATATACAGAACTGTAATCCTAATCACTATTACAGCCACAACTTGACCCACATGGTTATTTCAGGTTATCTCAAAAGGATGTAGTAAAATAAGAAACCTGCACATTTCCAGCTCTAACTAATTATCTGTCAACATCTCTGATGCCTTGTTCCCTCTTGGATCTCTCCCCAAAGGGGTGGCCATGGCATGGCAGAAGTCTTCAGTTTTCCCTTTTCCAACAGTCCCACCATATTCAGTCAAGCCCTCCCCTTCCACTCACATTCTTCTTCCAGACTATTCACCCATTTGACTCGTATTCAGCCTCTCACACCAGTATCCTCACTCGTTCTCCCATGCATCTTCTTTTGTAAACATTTTTCTTGCATTTTCTCCACATGTCCAAGTTCTCCATGCAGAAAAAAGAAATATTCAGGAATATTTATTGTGTTGGTTTAACAGAGGGAAGGTGGTGGTGCAAACAGTCTGTTATACTGTGTTATGAATACTGTGTACATTTTAGATGTATCATTTTAGGTGTCTACATAGGACAGCTGAATGCAGTTTAATTAAGTAACTGTGATAACATCTGTGATGCTTCTTCTCTGTGAGGATGGCTCATGATTTTCAACCTACACGCATAATGCATGATGTGAGGATTTGCACTGTACAATACTGTATTTAAATGGTTGGACTACTCTGATATGTACAGCAACAGTATTGAAGCCATAATTACATTTTTTTGTCTGTGGTACTGGAGTAAGAAAATAATTTAACAAGTCATTGCAGCACTGTATTGACTTATTTATTGTTGTTTAACTTCAGTGAACTTTGACTTTTTATGGGTACAGTATGCAGCACAAGTAAGATCATCATTTGACAGTGCTGCACTCAGCTCCCCAACCCTCCTCCCTCATTCCCCTACTCTTCTACCCCAACTTCCCTCCATATCTTTCACTGTTCATCTCGTAGTATCTCATATTCATGAAGTACAAGTTCCTGGCATTATATACTACTTTAACTCTCTCATTTTTACATTAACAAGAATTCCGGCATCCCAATAAATTCTTCATTCACACTTTTTGTCACAATAAGATGCATGGGTCATGGAGCTTCCGCCAGACACCTCTCACTTTGCTCCCTCACTCAGTCACTCCACAAATTATTACACTTGCTTGGCTGTGTTATCTCATTGATTTGATCAAGTTTATTATGCCTTCAAAATGTCCTTTCACCTATTTGTAGGGAACATGAATTGCAGCAAAGAAGTGGTGGAGTGGTTGTGACTAGGTACAGTAGTTGATGGTTGAGACTTGGTTTGTTTGTAATATTGTTGAAGGTACTTCATTTTATATTTGAGCAATATAAAACAAGAAATATCACAATTTCAAATCTAGTAATACACATAGTTATATATACAGTAATACTGTACATTTGCTAATTGCTACATTTAGTAGAAATTTGAACTTCTAGGACAGTTTGGAGGAATCAGTAGGCTCCAATTTGCAGACATCCCAGATCATTTAACTCAGATGTGGTGGTGACATAGTTGTTGCATGTTGTAAGTAATGCTTTGTATATTTACTAACTTTTTCCATTTTTTACAGCAAGTACTTCAGTGCAAATTTTTACTTTAATTTGAGCTTTGTTTAGACTTTTTCCTTTCATTAATATCAGCTCCTTCAGATAGTCTTTAAAGAAATTGAACCGGTTGCCTCTTTTCTAATGGTGAACTTTGAGATTTAACAGTAATACAAAAAGACATAATACAGTACCTTCATAATATTGCGAGTCTTTGGGTTCAGAGTCAAACAGAAAGGATAACAAGGTATTTGATATGACACTGTATATCTGACATTTCACCATGTGACAGAAGAGGTAGCAGGATATTTGCTGTGACTGTACTTTGTTATTCCTTTCCTTCTTTATTGGTCTAGGATCTCTCACTTGTAACTGGTACATACAGTACTTACAATACATACAATGTATATGTAATGAGGTCATTGTATATTAAGGTACTGTACATGGTTTTATGCAGACTACCAATATGTCGGTTGGTTCACCCTAGATATTGTTTACCCACTTGCACCTGGCATTCCTTGTAATTGAAGAAAAGATATATTTAACTGGAAATTTTACTGGTGGGTCAGTTGGATTTTAACAGAACCCAAATTCAATCCCTGTTGTATAATGCTTTGGATAATGTTACAAAAGGCTGTCTGGTAAAAATTAAATACAGTACGGTCACAAAAATGAAGGTGGATGATGTATACATTGACAGACTGGGCCTCATGTGTCTCAGAAATTGTCACACTATTATGTTTGCTTAGCCTACTGTATACATTCCAAGGATAAAATATCTTAACATTTTTGGAACCTAGATTTGTGAACTTCATTAGTGCTGGATGCTATTTGCTAAAATATGCAGAGAGAAAAGTACCAGCTGAATGGCCAATCAAAGCCTTGAACTCACTGAGATTCATGAAACTCTTTAAGTACTGTACAGTACACTATAGTAAAGCCACAAACATGGCTTCATGGAGTGTATGGGTTAAGGAAACCTTTATACTGTACTGTGAGTTGACAGACACAGGAGCAACAGCACTGTTCATTCAAATTATGAACAAATACAAGAGACAAAAATTACATTTTAGTGATGTACTGTACCAGGCAAGAAACCATACGGCATTATCAAGTTGTAGTCACATCAAACCATGTGCATTACTAGGTATAGTGAAGATTGTACTTGTACAGAATGCAAAGAACCCTCTCTTTTGTTATAAGCTTTTCTCTATTAATATCAGTTCCCTGAGAGACATACACAAGTTCAATCCAGAATTTCTTTACCCCAATTACCAAAACAAATTCAGAATCACGGCTAAAACTATCAGAAAGCCAGACAGAAATAGAGAAATAATGTAGAGCAAAGCAATGGTTCACATTGTTAGGAGGACCTGTAAAATGAGTTATGAGCTTTCGTATGATTTTTTTTTTCTTGAATGACAATCAATTACAGCTTCAAATTCCCTCTGACCAGGAGTAGGAGTAAAGACAGTATGGATTGTAACTATTCCTTTATAATGCTCTTCCCCAAGATTATCCTATCTTTGAGATATCCTGTCTTTTTCCATTGTTTCAGGGTGTCCACACTTATCAGTTGAGCTTGGTGCTGCCCCCCTCCCCCTCCCCTCATCCACGTACCAGTTGCCGAGGCTGGTATGCACAGTCAGTTGGCCAATCTGTCCCCTCTCAGCGTGTGTTCTCCTCACACCTCCTCACCCTCACTCATACAATTTGGCTGTTATCATGTCATTTCTTATCATGTGTTACATTTGAGGTTAGGGCCATTTAAATTCATTTCATCCTCATGTTATCATTTTAGTTCATTCATTTCCAAAGTTTTCATTGCATCTTTGCTTTTGGCATGGTCATGCAAGATGCTCGCCAGAACAATGCCAGCCCATTTCCAAATGTTTGGAAAACCTTTATTGTGTTTGGTATTAAAGAACTGTACAGTAAAATCTAACACAGGATTTACATCTGATTTTTTTGTCAGTTTAAATACTGCAAGTCTATCCGACTTTCAACTACCAAAATTTCTGGACAGTTGATGTGTTATGTGGTAGAAATCAGGCTTCAACTATAGAGCTCAGGCATGAACCTGTATAATATTGTTTTTCACCTTTATAAAACATCATGAAGGTACATACATCCCTTAGTTTAGATTTGTTTTGTTATTGTTTTAATGTGGTAAAATTATTTTTATTGTAAAGTATTCCCATGTGTTCATTTTATTCAGCTTTCATTGTACAATACTGTATTTCTTGGTCATATTACTTGTTTACTTTGCATTTTATTTTTACTATATTCAGTTATTGCACTAATGTTAGTTCTGCATTCATTTTATTTCCTCTTGCACCTTTCTTGTTGCTCGTATGATATTTTAATTAAGTGTTGTTGGGTCCTTGGTGTCTCATCCTCATTGCACCATTATCTTATCAGCTTCATACTAATAGTTAGTTATGCACCATTTATTGGCCCAGATAGTTTTTTGAAATTTTTCATTACAGTATACAGTACTGTATATTTTTCTCTTTGTTGCTACAATAATCACCCCTCATTATCTGAACAGTACTAATACAGCCAAGGCTGGTTTGGAAACAAGAAGTTTCTGGATATGCAAAATAAATATGATAAGTATTGCTCTTATATATACAGCAGTAGTATGTGCAGATTAGTGGAATATGGGTTGTGCAGCACTGCTTGCCTTGGAAAGAAAATAGCCCGCTAACATGTGAGGTTAATCCCAGGGCTGGTTTGGTTAATTAACAAGGTTAATAATGAAAATATTGCAAACCTGACATGTCCTTCACAAATGTCACTGTCTTCTCACTGCCAGTGATATATCAGTTATGTAAAATTAACTTTATAATAATATAGGCTGAAGTTATTGTAACTAAATAGTGTTTACAGTATTTAGGCCAACAAATACAGTAGTGTAATGTCCCCATCCATGTTGCATTTTGAAACATTTCTGTCATCCTCTCATGCACCCCTTCACACTCACAAATATTACTACCTCGAGTCCCATTTGCCATGTATGGCACTAAACTCCCAGCCATAGAGGGTTGCAGTGGTCACCATTGCCACTGGTTTCTGTGCACATACTGTGGACTTTTTGACATGCTGATTAATTGCTGTTTTCATTCTTCCTTTTCTGTCACTTCATATTCTTGATTTGTCCTGTCTTCAGTCTTGTGTGTGTGTATTATGGTATATATTTTAAAAGTTACTCATTATTCTTGTTTTTTGTATCTTATTTTCCAAACTTATAAATTACTTCTTTTCCAAATTTCCCTTTTTTTTCCTGGCTTGTCCTACTGCTTGACTGAAGACTTGAGGAATAGATGTATAACTGATAAAATTTTAACAGCACAGATATTGTTAACTGATAAAATTTCAGCTGCACAGATGTTAGCACTATGCAGTTTATGGGAGTATTATGTCAGTGAAATAGAGGCTAATAATTTTTCAATCTGTGTGAAGAAAGTCAATCATATGATGCAGTTGGTGGACCATTTTTTGTGACACAGTGTGAAGGAATCCAGATGCTGTCTTGTCACCAACATATTGTCTCCTTATACAAGTCAAATGTTATTGAGTAATAGGAGGTTCTAAATTCCTTTAAATTTAGAGATAGGAGGCAAACCACATTTTTAATGGTGATCAGTTATTTGAGATTTATGGAAGAGTCATTAACCTCCACTTCACTGATAGGATCATAATCCCCTTAAACTTGTTAACAGTACCACTGTAAAGTCCTGCACATTGACCAAGGATAATACAGTATCACAACACAAATATTTTATAGAAAGGTGGGATAAATTCTGTTATAAGGTTAGTTTGCCTGTTAATTACCATTTCTCAACATTTGCATCACAAATTGTAGATCACCTTATATATATATATTGTTACTGCAATGTATTAATAATTTTTGTTTTGTGTAC
This sequence comes from Petrolisthes cinctipes, assembly GCA_033782935.1. Lineage (NCBI taxonomy): Eukaryota > Metazoa > Arthropoda > Malacostraca > Decapoda > Porcellanidae > Petrolisthes > Petrolisthes cinctipes. The sequence continues at coordinate 140,995 of JAWQEG010000395.1, read as the reverse complement.
AGCTTTACATTATTTTCATCCTAAGTGATTGTGTGTATGGTGTAAATGCAGTACCTGTACTTTCCTTCATGTAATTTAATGTGTTTGATTACAAAAATGGCTTGATTCAAGTTTAATCATTGTATTTACCACTTAATATTTTTACACACTGATAGTGGTTCATGTGCTTTATTTTACTATAGATACTTTCCCTTATGTTGTTTTAAATTTCCATTATCACCACCTACTATTTACTTTCAGCTACTGGGAATCATATGCTTAAAATAGAGGTGGAGTAAAGGGAGCGATGAGTTACCAGGAAGAAGAATCAGTTGTTTACATAAGGGTGAGATGCAAGACTTGTTAGATATTACTTGGGGGTAAGGTGTTGTAAGGCATATTCGAGGTTACGGATTCCTCCTATCTGTTCTGAAAAATGTTATTAGTTTAGGTGTTCTATTATCTGGCGGAGTTTGGAGGAATCATTTTCCTCCAATATATCGACAATGTCCCCTCAAAGACCTTTATATAGTTTTTATTTTAAAGGGTATTAGTTATGTACAGTATTTATGTATTTAATTTACTTCCTCTGTAATTTTCATGTGCCTTAAGTAACAGTAGAATTGCCTCACTCATTGAAATGATAGAATGGATTAACTCTCTTGGGAATTTGAGTAAACATTACTATATGTATTATACTTCTTTGAAACTTAATATATTCATTGGTTCACCTAATACTATGCCGGTACTAGTTTGCACTGTATGAAGCATGACAGAACCAATGATCTTAACACTTAAAATTTTTCACACACAATTGAACTTACAACTACAGTACATGAGAGTTGAGAAAATAATCAAACAGGTCTTGATGCACAGTGCAGTCTGCATTAACTTAGGTAATTAATCCACTTTGTATTAAATTGATTTATTGGATATACACAAGGGCTCAAAGTGAGGTAAAACTGTTATCTTTGCAATAATTTTTTTGCTACAAATGTGGGTTAAACTTTGTAAGAAATTGTTGTTGTATTACTGTATAACTTTACAAATATTATTTTGGTATCAGATGAGTATACCTAGATGGTGAAGGATCCTGTTGTTAGTGTTGCACAATTAAAGAGGTTATATATTTCCGATTGCACTATCTGTATATTTTTCCAAGAGAAGAGATACGGTCCTTCAAATGTCATAGTGTTGCTCCACCACCAAACTCATAAACCCTCCTCATCCTTAGAGCCCCACCAACCCACCCCACACTACAGTTCCACAAGAGAAAGGAGTTATTGTACTTATGATGATGGAGTGTGATTGAACAACGTCATAGCATATGTGGATATTATTAGAGTTGTGGGCAATAATTGTATTGTATCTCTGGTAGCCAGACTTCCCACTTTTTGTTGAAATTGTGTCAACCTGAAAATGTAACCTACATCACAACAGTAATGGCTCTTTCTTACAGCACATTATACCAATAAGCAACTCTCTCTGGTAATAATTATTTAGTAGCTTAAAGAAAAGTAAAGTTTTCAGTAACAATAAATTAACTGACTAAATTGCAGGAATTAAACCGAAAATTGTCAGTGCTGACTTCCAAACTTTACCATTCTTAGTGACTACATGGTAACATTTAGAGTTCTCGTAGGATTTGTCAGTTTATGTATCTCATGTAAGGGTACTACTAATACAGTAGTGTGAATATTTAAGGAAAATATGGATAATTATGCTTTAACATGTTTAATGAGTTATACAATACTGTAAATTTACTTTAGATTAGTGTGGTTGAAATTCACACTGCATAATTAATTGATAATGCCAAAATATTATTTACTTATTACTCCATTTATACAATAGGATGTAAATTCTAATACTGTTGTTTCTCTTGTCATATTTGAAATGTAATGCATGGTTTTGAAAGTCTAAACCTGTACTTCATATCCCAGTGCTGAGTATTCTTTGGTACTTTCTTAATCTCACACTTTCTTCCATGTGATGAATTTCTGGTATTGGCTAAAGCCTCTTCCACACAAAAGGCAAAAAGACGGAGGGCACAACAACTGAGGAATTCTCTTGCTTTTTACCAGTGTTACCAGATGAAACAGTCCCCGGCAGCCATTGGCCACTTGTGCAGGCCACCCACCCACAAAATTGGTAACAGTGTCTGCCCTCCATATTTTACCTTTCATGTGGAAGAAGCTTGAGGCTCTAAAACATGTCAAATAGTCCTCAGCCTTAAGTGGATACCAGTCCTAACTCTTTCAGTGAGATTTCTTCTAAAACACACTGGAGATGAGTTATTACCCTTCGCGTCTCTCTAGTTTAGATTTGGCCAAGTTTCTTGTATACCTTACATTATGATTATACCTGAAGAAGTTTCTATGCACAAACAATCATACTAGTTTTTCTTACCTCTGATTATAGACAAATCTTTAGGTAATATATCCCATAGGCTAACAGTCAATGCAATAACATAATATATTAATACAACATAAGTTTTTAAGTAGTCTATATATTATAAAATTATATCTATAGTTACGGTGTTGATTGATTACATTAATAATTAGTATTTTTTTCTGTATGTTAGAAGAGGGTTGCAATATTGTATCATACACCCTTCCATTATATACTCATTTAATTATAACAATTTTATAAGTTTTAGTATTTAAGTAACCTATTGTTTAGTATTTAAGTAACCTATTGTTCAAATTACTCAAGGGAAGGAAGGATACTGGAGAATCCATTATTGTAATAACCACTGAACAATAAACTATGAACCAGTTAGTCATTGGAATGAGCCAAGACAAAAAAAAAAAAAAGGAAGGCTGCTTCAGAAACATGCCTTTTCTTGTTGACTACATATAGGTCAGGGAAAGTAACATAAATGCCCTATAATACCCCACTCAGGTGTAAGGGGATTGGGCTACTGTAGCTAAATAAGGGAGGGCAGCGAACCTATTCCCAGTAGTGGTAAGACAAGAGTGAAAAACTTCCTGGCCACCTGCAAGAGCCGTGAACCTAGACACTATTTCTAAACGCACGGCTCCAGCCAACTGCTTTACCCACTGGATAACTACTCGGCCAACAGATAAACTGGCATTGTACTTAAAATGTTCTTCGAACTTAATGTAAATATAAGGAATTTCAGTAGAGATCTTAAAAAAATTCACTGGATTTTTATTCAAAAGATTGTTGACCTTTCTCACAGATAGATGTAACCCATTAATACAGTCATATGAAGTCCTTGTGTACCTATATGCAGATATTTATATAAAATAGAAATTACTTTTTGTTGGAACACATTCATTCTGCTAATCTTGTCTTATTTTAAATGCCAAACCCCATATTATTTATTTTGAACTCTGTCTCAACCTGGATGACTTTGGACACTCACTGAAAGATTATTCTGATGTCAAAATTAACCTTTGGATAATAGGAATATTCATGTGGGATTGTAAATGTTGTGACAGAAGTCAGAGAAAAGTGTTTAAAGAGTCGTTTACGCAGCGCTGTTTTTATTTCCTTTGGACAAGCTTCTGCATTCGCTAGCAAACTCGCTGGTGAAAGCGTCTGAAGACGCGACTTTTATTCATTAGCATGTAATACTGTGAATTCGAAGAGTCTAGTTGATGCTAAAGTTCAACATTTTGTCCAGATAACGATGGAAAGTGTATTTGCTTTGCTGCTGCTGATTATGTTTTCTTTGGAGTATCCACTTCTATTTTTATAATGGCACCAAAACTAACCCGACTGAAAAGTAATGAAATTATTCACTCTCCTTGAGATTGTGGAAAACTATGCAGTCATATGGAACATTAACTTCAACGAGTATTCAAATAAACCAATGAGTGATGGACAAATAGCACTAATGTTCATTGAGCTTGTAAACAATAACTGGAAGAAAAGTTCAAAGGTAATAATTTATGCTTGTATTAAAAATTTAACTAGCAGCACATCTTCCTGTGATGCTGTGACACCTGGGAGTTTTCCAAAACACTGGCGACCTCATACTTTTTACCAGAATCACGTAAACTGCTTGCCGCCTACAACTTTATCAGCTTAAAATTCGCTCTGGGAGAGTGAGAAGCTGGTGACAGAAGAACCTAGCATTTTGCGTCAAAAGCAGCGCCGTGTAAACCAGCCTTAACACATTATCTGCTGTATATGGGTTAGGTGAAATACAAATATAACATTTGGGATGTTGCCCAGAGATGAGATTCATAGTCTAAACTAGAGAAAAGTGCAAATCATTAGCCATTATTGAAAGACCAACACAGTGATTTCACCCCATTCACCTCGTGTACTGTACTGTACTGTACTGTAATATAAACTTTGGGCAAGTGTCTGATGTCATCCCAGGGCCAAAGTCACAAACTTTGAAGTTAGCTATATGGATTCATCTGTAGCCAAGCCACCACCCATAATGCTTACTATTATTTTTGTATAGAGTGTCAGTCAGCCATGCTTGTGTGAAAGTTTATTTTTTTACCTTCAGTCTAGTGTAATGGAATCAGATCTGTCTTGTTAGAAAAGGGTACTACTGTAAATCAGTTTTGTTGATAGCCTAAATATACAAATAAATTTTTAAGATTTAAGTCTGTTTCATTTATCATTAAGCAACTATACTCTTATGTGTAAGATTATGTTTTCACTCATGTGATTTTGGTTAGTGAACATGGTCTCAAACCTATTAATAAATTTCATTTAAACAATGTAGAATGATTGGGCATTTGATGCTTTAGATTCAATACTATAGGTGAAACCCAGAAATTCACCCTTGGTTGAGAAAACCTGTTCCAAGTAAAAGATAAAGATCATTACTGGATTTTTTTTCCATTAGCTGGCATTTTATTGGTAAGAATGCAGGTGAACTATATATTAAAGTTATGTTAAGAGTTTATTTAACAACTGCAAAGGTAAGCACCCGAGACGAGAACTTTAGTAATATCTGTACTACCATATTTCTTGTACAGTACAGTACAGTACTTTGTTCCATGTGTCTCTGCAATACAAATATTACAACATCCCTTTGTCATTATCCTATTACAGAAAGACTAATTTTCTATTTACTCACTAATACCAACCAAGCTCAACTTTACTGCACCCTTGGTGGTATTTATTGAAAGAAGTACCGTTTCGTAGCAGTGTTGCCAGATCCGGCTAGGTCCTAGTATTTTGCCCCGGTCATTTCCTGCTGTACTTTACCACGGTATTTCCCGGTAGTTTGCCCAAGTTAGGTCCCTGTAGTCTGATGCGGTCTAGGTTAAGTTTGTCACCCATCTGTGGCGGTGCAGTCAGCCTCAGAGGAGCGGGTCTGGATAACGGCTGGTATCCCCATCCTAGGGGGAATTATCCTAGGGATGTGGCGACCATGTCGAGGCCTTTGTTCAAGGACAATAATCACGAGGCGATAACACAATGAATGTATAGAAGCAATCGTACTGCATGGTTAGTGGTTACATATTACTATTCCCTGTATAACGAGGGAAGAGGCGTTCCCAAGGATAATAGACTATAGTCTATTCATGCACCCACACACGTGTACAACCTCCACTGTTGCAAGATGCAATATTTAGTGTGTTTGTGTGTAGGTAGCCTTATAATAAAATGATAGAATTTATGATAATCTCCACACCCTTAATTAATCAGAATCTCCTCACGGCAGAGTATATAAATAACCTCGAATTTGCTCTGTATATGTGTAGCTTCCACAACTGGTTAAAGTAACCTACTTGTAATATCCACTATTGTAAATTATCAGCACAGGACACACAGCTAACAAGGTTATTAAAATAGGTTGATGTGGTTAGAAGGAATTAAAGGACATGTAATAATTGTCGATCACCATTTCACAATGCGAAACAGCAGGGCAATTGATTAGAACGGAGAGAAAGAGGGAGGTGGGGGGGGGGGTGAAAGACTGCGAAAGTCCTCAGAACTTTTAATAAGAAACTTGGAAATTTGCCATGGTACTCTACGCTCAATGTTCGGGAATTTCCCAGAGCATCCAGTCACTCAGCAATGTTGATTCATTAGACAGGTGGTGTAATTTGTGAATAACTAGTTGCAATAACTTTACTTTCAGAAACAATATAACTTTTCTTTTTTGTAATTGTGAATGTTGTTATCATGCAGTAACCAAAAAATTCTGATCAAGTATGAGACCATGAAGTTTTTAATTACTTGAAGAATGTATGAATGTCACTACATTTCTGGATAATTCCTTATTACATAAATTTCCGATAAATATCGTTGAAAATAACTGTCTGCTGGACACCAACAGCCTTAGTAGTGTATATATTGTGAATAGTGTCTACACAACAACGAGTGTTGGCTCCGAGGCTGCCTGCTGGCCCATCTTGGTGGCTGACACCGCTGGCTCTATTGATTCTCATCACTTCCTGTGTTGCCAAACGCCATTTATAACACTGTCCGTGGCAGCGATGAAACGATTTTACTTTAATTACATGTATCCAAAAATGTAAAAAAAAATAATTTTGTGTTGAAAAATAATATGTATAACCTTAATTTGGAATAAGCAAATAAGACAAAAGAAGGCGAGAGATCAAGCTCGACGCTTGCGCGAGCAAGACGGTGCAGAGAGAAACTGTGTCTACCAGTGAGTGGTGGTTTTTGCCTTCCTGAAAGGTGAAGCTTATTAAGCTTTGTGTTACAGTTTGACCACTATTATCTGTGTTCGGGAAACAAGAGAAAGACAGAGTGAGGTGAATAGACTGCATCAAGGAGCGAGGGGAGCAACCTCATTGGCTCGCCCTCGACCAAAGCCATACATCGTATCGACCGGAGATCCTAGTAAAATCTCACAATACTAATTAAGAAGTAGGATTTGTTGGAGTGGAGGTCACTCCTGGTGTTGAGGGAAACCCAACACGTCCACATCAATGCCTGCAAACGACCATATCTAGCAAAAATAGTACTTCATTTAGGCTTGACCAGGGGCGCCATTTGTACACGTCAAAATGAATTCTGTTCAGAACGACAACTACCAGGGGTATCCCATGGACCAGATGCAGCAACAACAGCAGCAGCAACAACAACAAGGTCAATACCCTCAGGAAGCGCACCAAATGCAACCGATGGCACCAGGGGCACGACCTCGTGTGGATCCTGAAGCCCAAGGGGAAGTGGATCCAACAGCTTACCCCGAACCAAAGGAGTCAACCCATAAGATCCGTGGGCGGTCAGACATCCTAGACATGTTCTGCAATACTGTCAATCAGGAACTGCTCATCGCCAAGACTTTTTACTTCTTCTTTTTCTCTGCCTTTGGATCACTGTTCCCGTTGATGGCAGTGTACTTCAAGCAGATGGGCATGAACCCTTTCCAGACCGGTATCCTCATTGGTATACGACCCTTTGTGGAGTTTATTGCTGCACCGTTCTGGAGTCAAATTGCTGACAGGTGAGAACACAATACAAAACACTATTACAGTAAATTTTATGTTCTGTCAGGAATCAGTTCTAATTTTGTTATTCCTGCATTACATAATTTTCACAAATGTAAATAATTGTTTTCTTACTTCTAATATTATCACTCATTTATAATAGGTACACCTAATAGGACTGCCTACGATTTTTATGTCTCCCTACCACACCTTTAATTGGCTACCATCATACGTCCTACTCAGTCCTTTCCCACACCCTTCTTGATAGTGGCCCAACTCAGCTTCATCACATGGTCCCTCACTTCAACCTATAGCTTCATCACACCCTGACTGTGTTTAACTTATACCTTCATCACACCCTGACTGTGTTTAACTTATACCTTCACCACACCCTGACTGTCTTTAACTTATACCTTCATCACACCATGACTGTCTTTAACATATATCTTCACCACACCCTGACTCCCTTTTTAACTGACTGCATAGCCTATACTCTACGAATCTACATCCTCTCCCCTTTCTCATTCCTCTATCCCAATCTTACCTCTTTATCACCCTTCCCTTCTATTCCTCTATGTCCATCATTCCAATGTCTCTCCCCTTCAGCACACCATACCTGTTTTCATACTATACTATTCTTATACCCTCACACGAAGCAACAATACAACAATGCACTTCTTCAGGACATTTGTGTTTTTTTTCTGGTGAATTGGAGGGCTATATTGAATCCTCCAAACTATGTCACGAAATAGATCCTTAATAGTATAGTAACGCTGTAGTGCCTTGTTTCCTGCATGGGATAATTTATTTGGAGGAATCAGTAGCCCTCCATATTACTAAAAAAGAGAGGTCCCTCCCCTTAATCAATCAATCACTGAATGGCTGCGTGAGGCTTCCCTGGGGGAAGTAAAATCAATTGGCGTTATTTGTTAACTAGGTGATACACTTTTGGTACACTAGAAAGCCTTGTTTCTCCAAAGTATACCATGGAACAGGAGTACAGGACCAAATAATGATGGCCTGTTGCTTGGAATAGTTTGGAGGAATCAGAATTGCTCCTGAATTACCTGCAAGTCCAACTCACTCAGCCATCAATGGGTTAAAAACTATACCAATTAATCCCTTGGCTGCGTAAATCATGAAGTCCCACTCAGCCACCAATGGGTAAAAAACAATATCCCAATAATTAATCCCGTGACAGCGTAGGCTAAATATAAACTTCCTTTAAAGGGAGAAGTACAGTCGCCGACCATAGCGACGCCCCTCGCCTTGAGGTACACTGAACCAAAAGCACAAGCTTTTGTTTCCATACTATGATCATTTTCATATAATTAATTTAAAACCAACTCTACCTCTTCTCACCCACTGCCTTCCTCCTTCCCCTACACTGAAGCAGTGGCTGCGGGTTTTGTATGGGTCAAGGAGAGGGGCGTCGCTATTGACTGTGACTGTACTTCTCCCTTTAAAGGAAGTTTATATTTAGCCTACGCAGTCACGGGATTAATTATTGGGATATTGTTTTTTACCCATTGGTGGCTGAGTGGGACTTCATGATTTACGCAGCCAAGGGATTAATTGGTATAGTTTTTAACCCATTGATGGCTGAGTGAGTTGGACTTGCAGATTTTCGCTGCCAACGGGTTTATTTATGTATATATTGTCAAATTATATAGTCTATACTCACCTCACATTTATTTAGTTAACCAAATGTCTCTAAGTAATATTTTGTTACCTCTTTCTTTGCATCCCCACCCACATTATGTTTCCTCACAATATATTTAACCCCATTTCTGTCATTCGTTCAGGGGTTTTATAATACTTTTGGTACATTGGAGCGCCTTGATTCCTCCAAAGTATGCCAGGAAACAGGACCTAAATAACAAAAATACAGCAGGTGGCCTAGCTGTCGCTTATAATATTTTGGAGGAATTATAATTTCTCCAAACTTACCAACACTGTAACATCCCCCAAAATGAACTTTCTCTTTCCCTCCATCACTACAAGATGTTCGACAACTCCTTCGGCCATTCCTCACAAACTCCACTTTTCCTTCTTCACTAAACCCCAAAACACCGGCACGATCGATCTCTTACGACTTTCCTTCCACACTTATTTCTTTCCAATTATCCTTTTTTTCTAACTTTTCTCCTAACGTCCTCCTTTCTTTCCTCGCTGACAGTCTGCTGTACTTTTCCAAATACTTCCTTCACTATCATTCCAAAATCCTTCTTCTTACTCTTCTCTCTTCTCTTTTATTTTCCATAGTAGCCAATGCGTTCTTAATTTCCACCTTCCCGTACACATTGTAAAGTATTTCCTTCTTTGTACTATAAACGTAACTTATTATGCTATGCTGTACTGTACTTACATACTAATTCATTCCATTACACATTCCTTAATTCCTTCTTCACTAACGTCCCCCCCCCCCTTTCTTTTTCGACACTGTTTTCCTACAAGATGGTAAGCAGAACATCATCTTTATGTCCTCACTTCATAATAATTATACTCCATACCATTTTTTCACGTATATTCTTCCCTTATTAATAATTATCCCCTCACTCTCTACGACTCTAAAATGTATTATCTTGCATTTATATTCTCTCTCTCTCTCTCTCTCTCTCCACGATTTTATACTCATCACATGCCTTTCCCTTTCCCTCACCTCATTGTTTCTTTTATCTCAGGCTTCTTTGGCCAACTCATACCATTACTGAGGTCGGTTCTCCTTTGATAAGAAAAAGCATGCATATATTATTACACACACACACGCATATGCTCTCATAAGACCTTTGACAGAGGCCGGGTTGGGGCAATTGCATGATTTTCTTTGGTCCAGCAGTCAGGACTTATTTATATATCGTTATTTGTTCACTGTTTATCGACATTAGTTTTATTTCGTTATTTGTCCAGTGCTTACCAGCATTAGTTTTATTATCATTGATACTATAATAATATAATCTAGCAAAAATCGTCATTCTTGGTCCTCCACTGTCTATGCCCCTCGCTCTCCATATTCTCTTGATCACTGTACATGTACAGTACACCTATTCATATATTACTCACGGTCGACCGTGATATTACTGTCTTATTTACTCTGCTACGCATCAGAAGTAATGAAACCATACAAAATCACTCTCGCATTCACGGTATGCTGGGGCAACTTGGGCTGGCTCACCAAACCCCACGTTTACATCCTTCAATCAAGCATTCAAACTTTCTGTCAGGGCCGGGTTGGAATAACAATAATGCACGTACAGTACATTGAAGTTTATTCTTCGTGTATTTATTCAGTTTTTCCTTGGCGTAGCAAAACGTAGGATATGGTATTAATAAACGTAACAGGATATTATCTAACATCTTTTCCTTATGTCATTCCCACTGAGCTATAGATCTATAATATAGTAATTCCTTGAAATTTTTTTATATAAACCTCACTGACTAATTTACTATGTCTTATACTCCATATTCGGCCACAAGACTGTACAATATACTTTGAGATGTCAATTAAGAATTAATACCTGCTGGCTGACAAAAATATATTTATTGCAGTTCTAATTCCCTACGCGGATCCATTATGCAAATCGATACTGTTTCGGGAAAAGTTGAAGTTTTCCGGAAAACTCGATCATTAATTACGCCTCTTATTTAAATAACATTTGCCGGTTTTGCCCCAAGTCCCCCGACAATCTTGGGGAAGAGCCTGCATGGATGGGAAGTATACACAATATAGGGAGTATTGAATGGGGCATAACAAGCAAATAAGCATATTTGGCTATGATTTTGATTTGAAAAACCCTAACTATTATAAGTAACGTTTACCTTACAATGATCGACCTAACCTGACCACGGCATCTTTCAGTCAATGGTAAATTTATGACACGTTTGATTGTGTAAGCATGTCAGACTGCTGATGGTGATATTGTGCATATTATAAGTGAAGTAATGGTTTGCTGATTTTCATTTGAATACGTGACGAGGCGTGATTCCTTAGATCATCCTGCTAAGATAGGTTTTATAACATAGATCGCTCACATGAGAGAAGACAAATTAAGGGCAATTTAATTAAGGGAGTAAACGGGATATGGTTGAGTAGCTAGTTGTCAAATTTAAACTAGTTGGCAGTCACTTGGCAGCTAAAGTGAGCTAATGTACAGTTATTACGTGTACAAGCAACGTGATCGTGGTGTGTCTGCCATGGAGGTGAATAGGTGATATTATACCTCATGGTTTCAGCCATTTATACTGCCAAACACCTCATTGTACACATGTTTATAAAATTGTGTGGGGAATGGTCAGTTTGCTCCATCCTCCTCCTTTTTGGGTGTCTTTGCGACAATAAACTTTTCAAATCAAATCAAACCTCTTCATCCTTATTTGTCCCGGCGAAGTATGGTGAGGTTACAGTGATGATTCCCAAATAAGTACTGTAAAAAAAATGTAAAATATTTGTATCCTGTGGTTAGTTGTTGGTGGAGGTTTGGTGGAATGATGGAATCTTATTAGTAAAAGTGAGAATGGTACAGATGATTATTTCCTGACGCTTTTAAAACACTGAAAATTATAGACACGTTGTGACGTTGGTTGGCACTGGGGCAGCCATTCTCGAATCCCTCCAGCTGAGCCCGCATATTTCTTTTTTTACCCATCAATCATGCCAATCCTGTGACCATTCTGCCATTGAGACTTGTCCATGGTTGTTATCTTGAAAGCTTATTTAGCTACCCTTGGTGATGGTGCTAAATTTGACTTACTGTCTGGTCATTGATGTGGTTCCGAATCCAAGAGACAACTGGTTACTGCATTAAATTTATTATAGTGATTAGTGAGGGGCTGAGGCTTGAGGGCCACGAGGAGTTACTGGCCCTCATATGTGTCATAAAGGACCTTTTTATGTGTCATGGACCCTCACCTATGGTAGGGACTTTCCAGGGCCAAAATCTATATGGTGATTGGTGAATTATTTCCGAATTACACATGTGAGAGATATCTAATTTTCAATGTGATATACGTTCTTATGGTCAAATTTCCGTAAGGTTGATATCGGTCTTACCTTGTGCAATTGCCTGTAGTCTGTTAAGGTTAGGTCCTGGTAGTCTGCTAAAGTTAGGTCCCTGTAGTCTGCTAAAGTTAGGTCCCTGTAATCTGCCACGGTCCTGATTGGGTTAGGTTAGGTCAGGTCTGGTCTGCCTTATTCTAAAACAAACTAATACTAATTGTGCTTGCCAAATATTGGAAAACCCAAGCCAACTTTTACCAAAAGCTGAGTGATGGGGTATGGCCAAAATAGGATATTTGCACAATAAATGGATGTTAAAATCAAACGAATCACATGAATAACTATAGGAAAAACTATGTTTTGTCTGAAAATCTCCTACATGTATAACTCGGAAAATTTACAGTGATTGGTCGGGACTTCAGATCTCTTATTAATCTTTATATACTTCAATCTGTCCTCACAGTGACTCCTCACCTAATAATTTTATCAAATATAATATATTGCATACTAATATTTTGTAGTCAGAGGCTTAAAAGTAATCTCTATTTACTCATCCACTACAATTATACCCTTATTTACCATACTGGTACTCTATTCTGGTTAACAATATGTAATATTTTGAAGCTTGGAAATACACATACTGTAAATGTATACTGTATACACTGACTCACTTCCAATTTTACCATACTGTACTGTACTTGTACTTTGACTCGCTTCCGTTTTCACACACACTCACACCTATATGCATATGAGTTTCATCATTCCACATATATAATTACTTTCATTCATTCCCATGTATACACTGATTCCCAACACATGTATGCTGACATTTAGGCCTACACACATACCTGTACAGTTTATATTATTCAGACTCGCGTAAGCCTATACATTACATACACTGAATCGCACGTATAGTATACAATTTCTCCACCTCACATTTAAAGCACACTTAATTATTCCTACCTATCTTGTTGTCTGTGTTGGTCTTCACTTTTTCTACCATGTAATATTTTTTTTACTGACAAATTAATGTGGCTGGACAGCTAAATTTTAAGACCATTACGAGGGTCCAGATTGTTGCATAAAGATAGCTATCAGTACACAGTGACTCACACATACACTTGCATTCCTATTCTCTTCTGTGTGCCCTTGTTTCACCCTTCTCTCCATCCTTCATTACTTTTTTTCATCCCTGTGTTTTAATTTTATATACACATCTTATGCATCTCTTGTACAGATTTCAGAAGGGAAAGATAATGCTTTTGAGTGCTGTGGGATCCTGGATCTTCTTCACCTTGGCTATTGGCATTATCCAGCCGCCTGCCACCTCATGCATCAGCTTCAACGGCACCCACCACATTCTCTCAAACCTCAATGATCAGTATACTGTGAGTTGACTTTTGTACATACAGTTTTGGGAGATACTTTGCTTTATGTTACTTCTAGGTGTGAGAAAAATAGGTACCGTACAGTATTAGAGAGCAGTGTCTCTTTTTCTTCCTTTGCTTTTATATTGCTGCTGTTGTTTTATTATGTTTTACATCTTACAAGGATCTCATACACAAATAAGCATTGCAGAAACACTGTACAGTACTCTCATACGCTAAAGTATGGATGAAAGTATCCGTAGTTTGTTGTAACCTACAATTCCCATTTTTTCTTAATTATTTTCCACACCTCGGTGATTTGAATACCTCTAGAGGTATGACTTAAATTTTTAACTACTGCACTGTATGGTACTGTATAATGCGCCCTCTCTTAGGCCTTTAAAACAATTTGATGTACTGTAATACTTTGTCTGTGTAACCTCAAATGTGCTGTGTTCTTTTTAGTGAACACTTTTTCATAAATTAAGCAATTAAGACAAAGCTGCACACTGGCTGTAGAAAGAATCAATGAAGGGTGTGATTGATGACTACCAAATAGAATTACTTTTAATTGTGACATGGTGGTACATATGCCCTCACAATCCCCGACTCCACCATTCATATTCATTTCTGGCAATTCACCTGGATTATAAGTCTGCCAACATGCAGCTGGAACACCTGACACATTCTAATAGGTATTGTTGCTGGTCTCAAAATTCTCATACTAGAGTTTATGCACTGATACTTTCTGGAGCTAGTGTACAAGATAAGAATATACAAGGGCTGTAGTTACCTTGAAGTGACTTATAACTTACCTACTGTCTACCCAACAGGCAGTCAGTAAACGCAGTGTTGATGAGAGCAGCTTCGACTTGGACATGGATGAGGATCAACACACCTCTGCCCTCCTCCACTCCGACATGAGTGTACCCATGCCACATCTGTCCCACCTCTACCACAAGCGATCAGTTGATGAGCTTGAGAATGATTTTGTCTCCCAGCTGGATGAGTTATCATCCTCCTTTCCTGAAGAAATAGTTGGAAGCTTTAGGAGGAGGAAGAGAGACACACCCCTTCCTCCAAAACATGTCATTGGCAAATCTCCCAATGTTATCCATTACACAGTGAGTAAATGAGCTTGACATATTGTACCTTTGTCACAAAAATAGAAGTTTTGCATCATTATTGGTTGCTGGTTACATTTCTTTCTGGGCTAACAGGTCAGCCCATATTACACAACACACACATAGATGGAAATATCAAATAGTCCAGCTATATCTCCACTCAAGAATACCTTCTTCTCAACACAACATATTACCCGATGCTATGCAAATCCTTTTTCTCCTGAGGGCAGTGAATCTGTTTGCACTGTACAGTATTCAGAAAGGTTTTGTCCATCATGTTTACAAATACATTCAATTGGTTTTGATTTTTCATTGCAGGTCAACTACAAGGACTACAAAGGTGCAGAGGACTGGCTGTCTCCTCCATTTTCTTCTATTGTGTACCGTTCCTCAGATGTGCAGAAGTCCTTCTTCCTTCTGTTGCTGGTGGTCATCTTAGGGGAATTTTTCAGCTGCCCAGCCATCACTCTCGCTGACTCTGCTGTGAGTTGAATAAGCTTTCACTAGAATAAAGTATAATGCAGTACTGTACTTAATGATAAAGTATCACTCTAAAAACATGATATTGCTAGAAGAACTAACATTGGAAAAAAAATAGATTCTGTTTTGTGAGCTTCTTGAATACAAAAATTCAGTGATAAAAGGTTAAGGAATTTACACCTTATAATTTTCAACCTTTACATAAATATAAAATTGCATCAAAAGTTTGTATTGGTATCAAGGCTTTGTCAAAGTCTTAAATTATTTGGAACATATCTGAATTAATGTCATCAGTCCCTGGAAAAATTATTATTTTACTGTAGTTACTCCTTTGGTTTCAAGGATAATCTGAAGCTTCAGTAAGGACTGTTCAGATGCAAATTTGGACTGTGACTGTACCCAGCTGAAGATATTTTGTTGTCCATATATCCTTGTACTGACACAGGTAATACTTGCAGGTGTTGACTTACTTGGGTGATGAGGCAGACCACTATGGGCGTCAGCGGATGTTTGGCTCACTTGGCTGGGGCTTGGCCATGTTTTTTGTTGGCATTGCATTGGACCACTCAACAGCCTTCCCTGGACACCCATGTGGTCCACATGAAAAGGAACGCAACTATACCATCTGCTTTGCTGTATTCAGTGTCTTGATGGGTTGTGCTTTAATTACTGCCTCGCAGTTCAAGGTACAGTAACATATTTTAGAGGACTAGAATACTGCACAGCTAATATCAACAGTTAGCATTATAAAAGGCCATTATTGAATTCATCTATATAGTATTAATACTAACTAATTGGCCTGCTTTGTCCAGTACCTAAGAGGAAACTCGGATCCATGTTTTTTTTTTTTTTTTCATATATTAGTCTGGAATGCTTGTGCTGGACCCCCCTGCCATAATGGCCTATTTGCCCGGCTGCACTTGTACCTAAGTAGCAGATCGAAAAACATTTGGGGTTCTTAAATGAAAGACTGAATATAAATTGATGTGGTAGATAGAATTATACATTTTTGTTATTTATCAAGGGGCAACTGTAATGTTCAGAGTTTATAATAAAATTTCATGTTATTATCTCTTCCAGTTTGATTATTCTGAGGCAGTACAAGCTGTCCAAGAGGAGGTGAAGGAACCAGTAGACAATGGGCCTAGGCCATGGAATGAACCCAAGATTCCGATGCAGCAGTTAAAGTCTCAACGACAGAAAATTGATGAAGCAATTGGTACAATCAAGGTGAGTTATGTCAGTTTTCTTGTTGTGATAATGATAGTTCCAGGAGGGATTGGTAATTGGGATTCCTAAGGTACTTTCGGTGTACAGTAATTTGTTTTTGAGTACATGCTGGTACAGTTTATAAGTATCCCTTAAAATGCAAGTCAGCTGTACAGTGCAATCTAAAAAACACACAGTATGTTAATCTATGAGGGTTTTATTTGCAATCTGCTGTACTTTACTTTACTTCCTTTCATCATTACTTGGCTTTTGATGCACCCTGATAGCTACCCACTTTACTGAAGAAAATTTTAGCAGAAATGTTTCCTTCAATACATTAAGTTCCTTACACTCAACTCCCAGCTATAGCGGGTTCCACTAACACGTTTAAAAGCTGTTGTGCGAACATAAAAAAACATACCGATCTTAAATGGCTAATGCGCATCCTAAGCGGTGCTATCGCGATTCCTGAACCAGGATGAGCCCCTCTGACCACTCATTCATCTCACACATATAAATAATTATGCTTGATTGCCCTATATATATCATTCTCTCTAGTGACTAAAAATAATTCTAAACTTGAGCCAAAAGTATGGAATATGTATGTTTTGAAAGGTTGTTCATTCTAAAAGGGTAGGCCTAAAAGAGTGAGTGTACTGTAATCAGAGAGTGAGGTTGGTGGTTGGCAAGTTCAGTTATCACTAATAATCCATGAGTTTCTTTTCATACAATCACATTTCCTTAATTTGCCTTAATTATTCTTTGTCACTTTCTCTTACAATCATTTGCACTTTTCACCATACAAATGTCTGAACCGTGATATGTGCTAAAAGTATGAAAGATGCCAGTTTTGAGAAGTTATTCACTATAAAGGGGTTGGCTTAGCGCGAGTGTATCAAGCGAGCATGAGGGTGATACGTTCAGTTATCACAAAACTCATTGAATTTTTATTCGTGCACACACATTCTTTAGTTTGTATTAATTATTTTTTATAATATTCTCTTAAAATCACTTCCACTTTTCACCATATTAATAATCTGTTTGTGTATAATCAATCAACACATAATGATAAAAAAGTTTTTTGTTAATGTCTGTTTATATATTCAAGGTCTGTGTTTACTCTTTACAATAAAAATGTGAACAATATCTATGAATTACGGCGAAATAAAGGGAAAAATGGTGCAAATATGCTAGATCAGGGTGCCACTTTAACAGGCCAGGTGAAAATTTTATTTTTTCCCATTATTTCACAATGGCTATCGCATTTTATGCTATCATGCACATGTTTACGGACCAATTTTGAGCGATAGATGGGGGTTGAGTGTATATATCTCCAAGTTATGCATCATATTATCTGTCTTTTATTATCTATCACATTCAGTACAATACAATTTAGAATAGCCTGGGTAGGAAGACTTAGAATGTAAGAAAATTTAATTCAGATACTTTCAAGCATTCCTATGTTTTCACTTTTAACTCTATTTCCTCATAAGTCCCATCCCAGATCTTCCTTAAGGATACATTCATAAATATAATCTCCTAATGGGCTTTGAGTCCCCTCCTCCATCTCCGACAACAATTACACTCCTGTTTCCATTTACCCAACAGACAAAGGTCTTCGCACAAACTATGAGGGAGATGCCAGAGTGGTTTGTTGTGTTGCGTGAGTTTAAAAACCTGCGCTGTGGTGCTTTCCTCTTTGTGGCTTGGTGGATGGGCTTTGGCATTGGCCTGATCTTTGCCTTCCTCTTCTGGCATCTTCAGGTTTGTCTAAACTCCTGTATTGGAATTTTCTGTCATATACTTAACTTAAGGTACCACTGGAACATCTCATAACTTCAAATTTGCATTCACAGAACTCCCATACATAAAGGGCTCTCAAACTGGCCTGCAGAATTACTGGATGAATGAATATTGTAATATAGTTTATAGTAGGTAACTAAAAGGAGTTAGCAGGAAATGCATCCTTGTGGAAAATATATTGCCCATTTTTCCCAGCACCCTTTAGATCAGGATGGCTCAGGATATGGCAGATCAAAAGTTCCAACTCCACAGATGGTAGAGTCAATGTAAAATTACAAATTATAATGATGATTTTACATACCATACTGCCAGAACATTTTATGTTATGCAAAGCAGGAATAGTTTCTAATCGAAGAACAGAAAGATCCTGAAGTTTTACATGATTGATAGATATTATTAATGTTTTGAAATCACTATATTCCCCTTAGTTTCACATGCACCATACAGTGATGTGTTCATGTATTTTGTCATATATGTCTTATGATAGTAAGGTACTAATAGGCAATACCGTACTGGTAGTATGATAATTGAGTATATTGTACAGATTTCTTCCATCTTTTATGTAACCTTACTTGGTGCAGTACACTGCCTGCACACACACACTATTTAATCTGTTATAAGGGAAGATCAATATTCCTTCCTCAGGACTATGGTGGAACTCCAACAGTGTTTGGTATTGCCAGCATTATGAACCATATATCGGAGATCTTTGCGTACTTCTTCAGTTTTCGCCTCATCTCACAAATTGGACATGTGAAGGTAGGCTATGCCAACTGAGAGGTTATTTATTTTGTCAATAAGTGCAGTTAGAATAATCACTTGATTGACATTAACAATCAAGTCATATTTCCCTGCAAAATTGTACAATGATGTGTAAAACATGCAGTAATAATTTTTTTTTTTTTTTTTTTTTTTTTTTTTTTTTTTTTTTTTTATGAAAACAATACAGCTATAATTTTCTGATTGGCAGGTTCTGTGTATTGGCCTGACAGGCAATGTGGTGCGCTTCCTTTACATTTCCTGGATGAAAAACCCTTGGTGGGTCTTGCCTTTCGAGTTTATCCAAGGTCAGTGACTGAGATGCTCCATTATATTTTCATAGATAGTATGAAAAACATTTACAGCTCCATACACAAATTTATGATACGCCTGCTGTGGAGATGGAGACCACAAAGTATCCCTCTAAGATAACAGGGCATGTAGATAAAGGTAATGGATCTTTACAGGTATCACTCATGCAGCAGTGTGGGCTGCTTGCTGTTCCTACATTGCCCACAACACACCCACCCACCTGCGCTCCTCTTCACAGGATGTCTTGCAGGGTATCCATCATGGCTTTGGTCGTGGTTGTGGTGCCATTGTAGGAGGAATCTTTGTTAATTACTTTGGTAAGTTTATCATAACATAATAATGCCAACATTAACCCTTGAATGACACTTGCTTTTTAGTGATATCATCTGGCATTAGATCTGTTTTGATTTGTAGACTCATGCCATTGTTTATCAGTAACTTATATTGTTCTCATTTAAGCTTTGAAAATCAGGAGTGTTTATATTTGCATTACCTAGGTCGGAAAAAAAGTGAGAAGATTGACAAAATATCTGTGGGTTGATGGTCTAGTGTGTTAGAGTGCCTGGATGGGACTGTACACCAGACAAAGATGCCTGGGTTTCAGGCTCTTGGAGGTGGCCAAGAAGCTATTAAGTCATATCATACCAATAACTGGGTATGGGTTGACTACCTTCCTCAATTGATACAGTAAAATCTCCCATCCCACAAATTATCAGTACTTTAAATATACCTTGGGATGCAGAGTATAAAAGCAATGGGAAAATATTTAATAGGTACTAGGACCTTTTACCAAGAGACATTTTACCATAATTTTACATGCCAATCATTGCTTTATTGAAAAAGAAGATTAGTAAAACATCATATGATACTAATAACATAAAACAAACCTTGAGAACATTTGGAAAGGTGATTAATTTGATGGATAGGGTGATAGTGGTGCAAATCTTAGTTACCGCCCTCACGCTCCTTTGTTGGTTCACGCTTCCTGTGTTGCCTCATGCTTCCCCTGTTGCCTCACGCTTCCTCTGTTGCCTCACGCTCCTCAAAGCCGATGAAATCATTTATGGGGACATCAAGATCTTCTAGATCTAGCGAATCTTCATCCTTTTGTTTCTTTATAAGGTAGCGTGTCGTAAGAGCTTGATGATGGTCATTAACCTTTATTTCTTTTGGTTCATCCACTATGAGGTGAGGTAAAATTGGTTTCCGACCATACCTGATACACGCCACTGAAATATCATTCCATCTTGACAAATATTGAAGAGTTTCCAAAATTCCTTCACAGTG
The DNA here is from genome assembly GCA_033782935.1 of Petrolisthes cinctipes. Taxonomy (NCBI): domain Eukaryota; kingdom Metazoa; phylum Arthropoda; class Malacostraca; order Decapoda; family Porcellanidae; genus Petrolisthes; species Petrolisthes cinctipes. The sequence continues at coordinate 120,279 of JAWQEG010000395.1, read as the reverse complement.
TGAGTAGTGACGGCTGTGTGTGAGGCGGAGGTTGGTGACATGGCGCAGGGAGAGGTGGTGGGTAAAGTGGTGGGTTGCCAGATTCTTCCACTTCAATTTCACTCGTTACAGTCGCTTCAATTTCCTTTAGTTCGACTTGTGAATCAGAGTCTCTGTTCATTTTATCATGAAGTTGCTTGTACAATAGAAGTTCCAACCACGATGCGTCAGTACAAACCCATGAGATGCGTGTGCTTTATCATGAGACAAGATTTTGGGTAAACATTAAATATCACCGTGGTATTCAAAATTGTAGGATTGAAATGTGTGAGATGCGAGACTTTACTGTATACTGTCCTGTATAGGGGTAAGGTATCCCAGCATCAGGCCTCTGCATCTCTTACTGGGGTATTATGGGATATGAATGATCTCTTTATTTGTGGCGCTGTAAAGAAGTGATGAAACATGGTCCAATGGAATGCAAGTCCTTTATGTAGCCAGCTGGACTGAGAGAGAAATTTTCTTGATCATTTCTTACCCTGGTTTGTAAACACTTCATCATATTTATTGCCATTAATAGTTAGGGTTCCATTCTAAATAATATGATAAATCTATGATAATCCTAATTTATGTTTAATCATTAATTTTTTATATTTTGCTACTAATTATTTAGAACTTAATTATAAATAAATTAGCATATAACCATTTTCCAAGAAGGAAAATACATGAAGTGGAAACTGTGGGTTAAGTATTTATTGCATAATTTATCAACTACAGGAACATCAGGGGTGTTTCGAGGTTATGGCATCGTCTCGTTGATCATCCTTGCTGCATTTGTATTAATCAACTTCTACCGCAAGGATGTGGGCTTCCAACCAGACTTGCCACCAGAGGAAGATCCAAGAGAGATGGCTGAAGAAGGCACAGCTCTGGCACCACATGGAGTCCCTGCAAACCCTATACCAAGGGCACTTAGCTCTCAGAAACTCAATGAAGGGGCAGCTGATGCTGGCTATGGTACCTACAATGCCACCAATGGCATGCTAGACATACCAGGTTGTTATGCACTCTTCCATTTCTTCTCATTGATCTGTAATGTAGTGACAGTGGATATAAAAATAGCTAATTATATTTCATTATCTATAAAAAATACAATAGTAGTTGGGCCCTTTGCACATACAATACTCTTCAGTGGTTGCAATTAATCATACTGTACATTGATTATATTTCTTCCCTTAACTTTGCTTTCATAACTTTATAAACTGTTTGTGTCCACCCATGAGTTCGTTCAAGTTGTATACGTCAGAGCAATTTAATCCTGAATCGTTATTTGCTTAGTATGAGTATAAATGACTTTGCCAGCCTTGTGGGTGAGAGCTGGAGTTTTCCTTTATCCTCATGGCTTTGCTCAATGCATATATTTTCACTATTTAATTCAATTAGTGTAAGTTGAATTAAATAGTATAATTTTGTTCACATACCAGTTAGTATTGTAGTATCAATACCTACTAGGGTATAGTACTTAGCTGCCTCTCAGAGACTCTCAACGGAATAATGACTTCTAGATCTTCCAGTACCTCATCTCTCTCGATTATAAGTGCTTTGGGATCACTTGTTGATGTGTCCACGATTCATAACTCAGAAAAAAAATAGAATGTACTCATCCAAACTGGAAAGTACTCGTAGGGTGAATGTAGGACTAGCTATAGTGTTGGAACTCCCATTTCACCAGTCTGTTCACCTATGCTGAACTTGTTCATGTCTCGTCTACACTGGGAGTAGCCCCACATATTCACAAAGACATTGCTCTCCCATTCACATACTGTACAATCATTCACATTGCACACCATACACCTGATCAGATGGTTTCCTCATTGAAGTCATATAATTGTGCACCACAGAATAATACACAGCACAATGTATAACTGAACTCAGATTTCTAATATGTGAATGTTATAGATATTGTGTTGTGTGTGAACTGACTGCAATTTATGGTAGTACTGTACAGTTTTGGTAGAGATGGGTACAGATGTTAACAGTGCTGGACACGCAATGCACGGTCAGGTCAGGTCAAGGGGCACATGTGCATTCACTTTATGGCAGAAAAATATCATTTGATTCCATTCAGGTTCCTGAGCTTTTCAGATTTTTCAAACTTGGATGAATATATTAGCTGTATCTGTTCTAAATACTGGAAGAGAATCTTTGGATGAGGGAATATATGAACATTAGAGATTAATACTGTATTTTGTGATATTCACAACTGAACCATTCTTAATATCAAGTCACTTAAAGGTGCACAGTTATCAGGCATGGAATTGCATTAATGAGCTGAAGTCTTTAATAAGACAGTTAATTGCATGTCTTCCATTTTTAAAGTTCTACAGATGCTTTTCCTTCCAGTTGGTGGCTAATGTTTATCTATACAGTATAAAATTTTCTTGTATTCTTAGCTGGTAGAGTGGATCGTTTATAATACAGTTTTTGATACAATACTGGCCACCTGATAATCAGTTGATAAAGTGAATGATTTATCACTTTGATAAAATGGTACAGTAATATCATATACATTGTGCAGTGTCTTACTGTAAGAAGACTGTATTTGATGTGTTTTAATTTGTTTATGATAATTGGACACATTTCTTGAAAGGAAAAATCATATTTGAGTAGTAAGAAATAATTACCTAGTATATGCAAGATAAGAAGGATTTCTATTTCTTTGGAAATGGGCCAAGGTTTACAGTAATGAAATGTTTTCTCAAATTCACTAACTATTAACTTACCAGCGAAGTGAGGGAGAAATTAGTGAGTACAGTACCCACTGCATTACAGTATAATGGACACTACTGTGTGATGATTGATGTGGTATGGTAATAATGCATGGTATACTGTGTATGGACTACAGTACCATTGGATGGTGTCAGTGCACTTTGTATATCCCTCTTTGTACTTGCTGGACCCATTAGCACTATCACATGCACTGTACAGAACAACAAATCAGCACCATCATATCTCTGTCAGTGTCAGTTTCTATCATGTGTACCTTATAGTACCTTATAGTAATGAATATAGCAGCTGCCAAAATTCCTATCCCCATGAACAATGCAAGATTAACATTGTAACCCTGAAATGATTATACGGCTGCAATAGTCCTATCCCTCCATACCCTTGTGTGTGAACTGTCTAAGTAAAACATTAATTAAATAGAGCCATGATAATCAAGTGTACATTATATACCGGTAATTTTATACGTGCTGTCATTAGCTTAAGATTTACTGATGGAAGCACCGCATCATCTAAAAAAGAATCCAAAATTAATATTATACTGCATAGCTATTGTATTACTCTAGCCAGTGAAAAATTCCGGTAGCTAATGTTCACTTTCAGCTTGATTAATTCCGGTAGCTAATGTTCACTTTCAGCTTGATTGTGTTGTTATGGCCTTAGTCTCTCAAATTACCAGTAGTTAACCTGTCTCGCACCTGGTCTAATCTCTTCTCTTCCTGAATTTTAAATACAAGGAGTATTGGTTGATGAAACTCAAGTGTTTGTAACTGAGGGATATCAAATGTTAGGGGTCAGTTTGCAAAATAATTCAAATTATGAGTCTGTATCCAAACTTTACATATCTCAAAGAGGATTATAGTGCTTGTTACATAAGCAAACTGGTGGCATTTATACTTAGAGAGGAGAAACTGTTGTAGGTAACCCAGGATGGCTATAGTGGGTAAATAATTGGTATGTTTTATTGGCCTGGGTGGTGGGTTTTATTTTTTGTAGATGTGCAGTGCTCACAGTTTCACTTCTCCTTTTCTTTAAAAAATTTATTCATTCAAAAAGTATTTAGTTTAGATGAAGTCCTTGTGTGAAAAAGAAGTAGTATATGTTTTTAATATTGTTGATATTTACTTGTCACTGTGTTCTACAACTTTACTTTTTACCTGGTGATACAGTAATTCACGTCCTTCCTTCCTAGTAATGCGACCTTGGATACACATTTTGCATACATTGAGGTGTTTATAAGTAACAGTTAGATACCTAGATGAATAAATTTTTGGTGTAATATGTCTTGGATTGCATTACACTGTGTATACCAAACAAGCTAAGATTTTAAGTGAGGGAGTGGTACATTTTTGCCAGTTAAAGAGTATAAAGTAGAGAAATATTTATTCTGGTACAAGATAGAAAATACAGTAGCTTAATGTACTCTTTAGTCTGTGAGTGAAAAAGTTGTTGCAAACTTATGTACCCATTCTATGTGATTTCTGTGTGTTCCTTAAATTAATTACATTGTACAAAGTTTCACCCGGTCCACTCGGCTCTCATTCTAGCACTTGAATTAGACTGCACTTTGTAAACTAAGTTTTTTTTTATATATCAAAGATGTTTATAAAAGCTGCTACTAATGAATATTGTACCAGTTACATAAAGTCTTTCATCACCAAATAATGATGGGAAGAAGAAACTACAAATACCAGGGTGTATGACTGGGTATGCAACAGTGCACATGATACAGCCCTAATGGAAGGTGCTCGGCCCCCTCAATTGCATATAATCCATTACCTCCTTAGCTGGTCACTAACATCCTCAGTACTGAGTAGAGCTCCTAGTATTTAATGCTGAATAATTGGTACAGTTAATAGAGCACAATCTTGGGTTGTATCTTGAATTCATGTGCACTATTGTATGCTAAACTTGTACAATATGTGTTTTTCATAAATAAGTTTGCACGTCTGAACAAGTAATAAGAATATAATAGTACAGTACATAAAGAGTTGCAGTTTCCATAATTTGATGGTACTAACTTTATTCATCTACAATAATTATCATCCCAGTACCTTGGTTATTAAACTGAGTTTAAATTCAAGATAGCTATAAAAGAAATATTCCTTTTCAAAAACTAAAGATTTTATTAAGAAATATTATGGACTGTGTTACAAAACATACAGCTTAACATAATGCATTCATATACTGTATTAAGGTGTGGCTTTATATGGGCATGTTATGATTGTCTAATTTGATATTAGAGCGGACCAAACTGAAGACACAAAGTAAATTACGTGTAATATCATGTGATACCTTTTCATATGCAGTAGGCATATGTGGTCATTTTTTTTATTTTTTTATTCAATATTGTAAGTACAGTATTAGCAAGAAATAACAGTAATTTTCCATCCTAATAGATGTTTTTGCAAAATATATTATTAAATACAATGGACAAACAAATGTTCCATGTGTACCTTGTCTTTAGCTCTCATTGTATGGAAACAGTTTAATATTGTGTTTACTTGCAATAAATAAAAATGAATTGAGTTACAGAAGGAAGATGGTCAAACTCTAACTGTATTAATCTTTTCAGGTGGAGGTGGCAGTACCAACCCATTCCTGGGCGGCAGTGGAAGTGAAACTGGTGGTGGTGGTGGTGGTGGTGGAGGCGGTGGTGGTGGCTACAACTACTCCACCCAGCCGGTCTCTCAGCCTCCAGTATTCCCCACCACCAACCCCTTCCATTCCTACTTTGCTCCTACTGCCCCCCAGACCCTTCCCTTCCCTGGCAAGACGTCCCCTGTTGCCTCCCCAGACCTCAGCCCAGACTACGAGAGCATCAAACACAGGTTCCAGGTCAGTACTTTACATCAGTCTGGTTTAGGGTAGTGCAATTTGTTGGATTCCTCACAATTGAACCACAGAACATAATCTTTTATTGCTGAAGTATTGTTATTTTTTGGCACAGCATAGACATCCAGTGGCATGTAGAGTTGAGCAAGTAGAAATTGCAAGTAAAATATTGGGTATGTGAAGAAATCTGGAAGTTCACCTGTATTAAGACCATGTATCGTTATGATTGTATCACTCAGATGATGCCCACTGCCTGTCCCAGAGATCTGGTCTCTCATAATGATATAGTCAGAAAACACTAATCGCTGCCCCCAGCCCCAGTCCTTTGTACTGACACTGGTGCTGTGGGCATTGTTAATTGCATTGTTAATATCTTGGTCACTGTTTTAGACTAATTAGGAGTGGGTTTCACCTCTTCTCTCATTTGGAACTTGAAGCAGGCCTCAGGCTTGTGGTGCCACATGTGAATGAGGGCCCTGATGGTGTCCACTTCCTCATGTTGAAGCATAGAGTATTATTAAAGTACAGTACAGTACTGATATTTGACATACTGGTAATGAATTTTAATATTGACGTTGTATAATATACTGTACAGTATACATCTTTGGCACTTTGCACTGGAACCGGGTGACATATGTACAGTCGGCCTCAGGAATTCGTATACACTTCTGTGATATCGAGGCTTCGTAATAACTAGAAAATTTAGTACACTAATTTCCTAACATCAAAATATTTCTAGTAATGTTATTTGGGTAATATTTGAATCAGTCAACAAAACAATGCCTACAGTATGTGTAGAAAACAGACCCCTTTTATCCAATGCTCTGTTTACGAATTCCTAAGGCCGACTGTACATTATATTTGTATGTCATTGATCATTCTTTTGTTCACTCGTACTAAAACTAATTTTTCATAGGTATGAGTGAATGTGAGTGTGAGCTAGCTTTATTTTTTTTTCTATTACAGTACCACTTTTGCAGGTAATGATTAAAAATAAAACAGTAAAAATTAAAACCACTTACAGTCCTGTACCAGTAAATATGAAAGTCCCTGAAGGCTTATAAATTATAACTAGCTTCTCATCCCATTCAGGGTTATAAATCAAGTACAGTACTGTATATACATGTACAATGAATACTAAACTAGTGGATGAGATCCTCAACAATTAACTTCTCCTCCTGTACAGGCTTATAATGACCTACTGAGTGGCAGGACTAACATGAAGGAAGAGAGTAAGGATGTACCACAGAGCCCCACAGCTAACAACACCAACCTGCCTCTCACCGTAACCCATGCCCCACAACCCACACCAGATACGCATAACTATGACTGGTAAGCTGCCTCTTCCTGGACATCTGCTTCAGTCAAGGTGGAATGTTTTCATATGCTATAATTGGAGGTCAGTTTAATTTCTGTGCTAGTGGTGGTGGAGCAATTGTTTACTTTTCATCACCCATACATGGATTTGGGGCACAGACTCTTCTGTTGTTCTATTTTAGCCAAATATACTTGTAGGTGGTGTCAAGCTGCTATTACTCCAATACCAGCTAAGTGACTAAGCAAAGTTTTGATAGCAATGGAAGTAAACTTTTCACCATGACTGTACAACTTCCCATTCTTCCACCTGCGACAGCTTGCATCACCATTGCTAAGAAGTTATAAATCCAGGGAGTATTAATTTGTACATCCACAAAGCATACAAGTACTGTAAGGGAGAAGGATATGAATTAAATTTATGTGGATAAAGTATTATAGATGAATTCCTAATTCTACAGTCCAAGCTATACACTTGATAAAGAGGAATGGCAGTTGTTCCAGATGGGGGAGTAGGAAGCTGTTATTGTTTTAATTATGGAGATAAAGTACTTGTTGATAATGAGTTTTGCTGAAATAATGATATAAATAATTGTAATCCAAGTTCATGTTGAGAAAAGAATAATGATGTTGGCATGTAGGTACTGTAGTTAGATGTTGATATAATGATTGAAACTACATATACTGTACAGTACAGTATACTGATAATGATAGTAGAAATTGTTGCTATTGAGAGACTCCAATTTAATGGGATACCATTTTACTGTACATAATATATACTTCAAAGTGATGAAGATAATAATTAAGCAGCCCATAAGTATTTAAATATTAGCATAATATACTGTACTACTTGAGATAAATGAACAAGTGTTGTTGACCCTCAGTAATTGTATTACATATTGAGATGCACATTGATTAGGGCCTTATTAGTAGACTGGTGATTTATGTAGTTGTAAGACATGAGTACAGAAATTATAAATTGAATAGTAGAAAAAATAGACTTGAAGACTGAAACTCGTACCCATTACTGGTTGACCACTAGAGTTCTGTGTTGGTGAAACAGTCATTTGAGCTTCTATTCCGTGGAGATTATTCATAATAATAATAATAATAATAATAATAATAATTAAAAAAAAAAAAGTTCAGGTTACTGATATTCAATGAAAACTGTGGAGAGGATACAAATTTACCAAACTGAAGCTTGGAGAATTGATGTTGTCAGCCCTAAGAGAAATGAAGTGTTAGATACCTATTGTATGTATATAGTTTAGAGAAAAAGAATAGGAACTTTACCAGAGTGTGTTATCAGCACAGCACTATAAATAGAATGAAAATTCATGAAAGAATTGTAGTACAAAATTACAGAATATGATCACAAATATCTTGTATAGGTTTTGTCAGGAACATATTTTAAAAATTGGAAATAGCAACATGATTTGAACCTTACAGTTACTAGCACTTACATTTGTAGTAAACTGATTCCAATAATACACTACCGGGTACGTTGACTCCTTGATATATGTATTAACTGCTGCTAACAGTGGCATTCTGTTCCCATTCTAGACTGGTCAATACTCTAACAATAAGTTTTATCAGTTCCCTGTTTGTCACTTTTCAGTATGCCAATAATAATATAAATGGTAATAATTGTACAAATGTCAAAATGATATTGTCAGTTTAAAGAATAATATGAGGGAACATCGAAGGAAGCATAATTCAATGTCAAAAGCGTAATAATGACTTTATTATAGCAATTATTATGCATTGTGATAAAAATCCTGTGCATAATTAACTCATAATGATACTTTATGACTACAACTATGGACTCAGTATTGTTAGTAGGTAATGATATATAATTCCATTTGAGAGGTACAATGTGCGACTTCATAATACCGTATAATCTTAGTTATATCTCAAGTACAGTACATTAATGTACATAAAAAAAAGAAGAGATAATTTCCCATTTTCATCCTCTCTTGCCTTCTTTCTTGCATTACCCTTACCAAGGTTGTAAGTTGAGGAGCTCCTATATCAAGACTGCGTTCTCTATTGTATGAATGAAATGTGTAGCCAAAATCATGAGTAAGAAAGAAAGCCCATATGAGAAGGCTATACTAGATTGACAAAACGTTTCTCTGGCAAGCTTCCGGCATTCACTTGCTGCTCTGGAAAATCCTTTACTGGAAAGACTTTGGGCTGGTTTCACAGTACAGTACTGAAATTACTGTTTGTATGGTACCTCCCCAAACATGCATTCCAGCCTTTACCAGCAGAATGCACACTCACTGTTTTCTTTAAACAGTTACCACAATTACTACAGTATCCAGTCACCTAGATCATCACAGAAATCAGTCAATACATACTTCAGTTTCTTTCATGAAGTTGCCCTTTTGTCAACATAGTACTGGCTTCTAGTATGGTGTTCCCTATCACTTGACTGCATTCCGTGTTCACATTTAACATAATGATGGCTCCAGTGTAAATAGTGTATATGTACGCCACCATTGTAAGTATATATAGCAGCACCACCACTGTAGTCCTCACTGCACTCATTGTAAGATGTTAGACACTCTCTCTCAGACCTTATGTGAAAAGCAAGGAATACTGTATCAAGTTTGGAGAGCCAACTAATATCTGAATATCATAATACTTAATGCATATCTTAATTTTCCTTACATTACAGTAGAGCAGTGCAAGGTTATGATTATGTTATATAGAGTAAATTGTAAGTAGATTGACAGTGACTTCAGGATAATATATGTACCACATAACCTTGTTATGTTCTACTGCATCATTTTAATCATTATAGCAACATTTCTTTCCCATGCAATAAATGTATAATTATATATTTTTGAGAGAATATTTCTTTTTAATATTTTCATATTTAAAGAAATTGTAAAATATGTATATTACAAAATATAACACAGTACAGTATATGAATATCAAGATAAGAGATTCACAACATCACAAGTCATGTGTACTTTAAACAGCTATATTTAAGATTAAGTAAAATGCCTAACAGTGATTATTGCCAGGAAGCATCAACTCAGTGACTCTACTAACTACACATACAATACAGTACTTTTTTTCTTATAACTGTAACTTGAACTTTCATGATAAAGTTATTGGTACTGATGTGTATATAGCGAAAAAAAAAAAAAAGTCAGCCTGTGTTACTACTTATGGGTAGTGATATCCTCCTCCCCTCCTTCCATTTATGTATGTAGCCAGAGTCCCTCCCTCACCTCTGTACCAACAGGTCACTTGTCTCTTGCAAAAACAACACCGATACACCCACCCACCCAACTTCAGGAATTATGCACAGTCACAAAGGTTGCCACAATATGAACAATAATTGTGGTACCGATACTGTTTTTTAGGCTGTCATGTTATTTTATGTTCCATGGCACTGTAATGTACTTAATGTAAATGTTGGCAATACTTGAAAATACAATCGTATAATTAACGGAGGGAGTGTAAGGATGTAAGCCTTATATTTCAGTTTTTACATTTCTGTATATGTAAATATTTTCCTCCAGAGAAATTAACTTAAAATCAATATAAATGTTTATTCAAATGTTATTTAAATTAATTACTGAAAATTTTATTACTTTAGCTACCAAAATTTTATTAACATGTCACAAGCTGACACCCAAGTGACAGTAATCATGACTACTGTTAATTCATTAACTGAATTTGACTGGTTTGTTAGAAATGTCTGAGTTGCCAGCTGTGTTTAGTTAGTCATGGAGTCGTGAATCTTTGTCAACTTAATCACAGTTCGAGTGCCACTGTCACAACAAACACACTGAGAAAAATTTTGCTGTCTTCAGCTCCTGCAACCAAAGCCAGCATCACTTTGGCCAGATTTATCTTTAAATTTTTCACATTGTCATTGAACTGTATCAACATTATTACACCTATTAGTGGCAGGATATTGATAGCTGTTGTAGGTGGATAGCATATGATGGATGACTCATATCTAAGTACAGTAGAGGTTATGTTTCTGTGTCTTAGATGTTTTACTATAATTAACTACAGTTAAACTAGAGACATTTGGAAAGCTAAAAATATCAATATTACCCATATTATTGTATTTTGTGTCGTCTTCTACTCACTAACTTAAAAGAAAATCACTGACATTCCAAAGGGTTAAGGAAGTTGGTTGTTGATTGATCATTGATGGCAAACAATTAATATGAAATCTTCTCAAGTGAAGCTGGCTTAATTGCTGTAACTGTACCATCACTGAGGCAATGGCTGTAGAGAGTAAAATGACATGATATTGTATTTTCATCTCTTCTACTAAAGTTCTTACTCGTTTCTTATTGAATAACTTCTCTAAGTACTCTTCTATAAAAGTTTATCAGATTATGGCACCAATAATTTAATATACTGTACCCTCTCTATTATATAAAGGGAGATATCTGGCTCTAAGTCCTTCATGCTTCTTTTTGGTGTAAACAAATGTATAATACTGTACACAAAAATCTGTTCCTTTGATGAGCCAATAACCCTTCTTTCAATCTCCTTCTATTGTACTGTATTCCTGAACTGTGTGTCTTGTAAAACAGTCCTTCCTGTGCTTTACCTCAGTCTGGGAGCCACTAGTTGAACCTCTCATTGTCTTGTAGATGTACTGTCTTGCACTCTTTCATGTGGATGCTGTATGTTAATTCCACACACAGGATGAGGAAGAATGTATTCTGTAGTTTATGACTAACAAGCACATTCTGTACAGTGTGCTGTACTGTAATGTCTGTATGAATGTATGGCAGAATGTGAAAATGTACTCTTCTGTGCTGATGAAATGAGAGAGGTTAGTGTGACTATTGTACTAAACACGTGTTGGTAAGTATCGCATTAGCTGGCAGGGCACTAAACTTTTCTATACATTTATGACAATATTCTATTTGTCTTGTCTATAGCTCTGTCATTTTCCTCAGTGTTAGTTGCTACTGCATCTACTTAGAGTGTAGATATGTGGTATTACTATTCAGTCTAAGTATTGCCAAGGGATCTTATGATTTCTTGTCATAACCAAGGAAACTTGAGTGGCCTGCCTGGAGTGCGAGTGATCTTGATCCTTTTCTTGTGTAGCATAATGAATGTAGTCGTGAAGGAATTAACTTGTATATGTGTTATGACTAATAAGACAAAGAGATTTAAGAAATACAGTACATTAGTAAATACAGTATATCACTAGTTTGTTGATCAATAATAGCTGTATGAATATGTAATTAAGAACAGCAAAGCCCTCATGTATGGTCACTAGTAAACCAATTGCCTTGCTGATGATCATTGACATAATCATAAAATAGCAACAATAAGTATAATGATGTATATGTTACCTGTCTTGTTAAATATATATAAATATATTGTGTTGTTTATTGTGGCAATGAGATTTGAAAATTGAAGTCCCTGAGTATCATTATCACAGTTAGAGAAATTAAGTGCTCAGTTGTTTCTGTACTGAGGAAGTAGGTAAGCACAATCTTTAAGAACTCTTTATTTATCCCACATGATGCCTGCCAGTATGGGGGAAGGAAGTAACTCAATATGATGTAAAAACATGGTATACGGCCATTAAAGTTTAATCTTAAGACTAATAGTACTTACCACTCACCTTTCATGTGGTGTTGGCAGGTGTACCTTGTATGGTAAGCAGTGTGGTCTGATTTGGCGCGTACCAATTGATGGAAACACAAGATGATTTTAATATCTATGGATGTGAGCAATAAATTAAACATCATTATAACACCAAAATTAATAACATAAAAAATATTGTCCTCCTAATACTCACCTTGCCAGTCTTCCCTGTGTGCGTTGTGCATCTGAACACATCACAGGCTTACTCTTTCCCTGGCATGGATTTCAAACCTTAACTAGTGATATTTCTGTAATAATGAATTTTTAATTTTGTCAACATATAGTTATATACGTTGTTGGCACTGCTCATGTACAGGGGGTGATAAATATCATAAGCCATTATCATTGGGTGGGTTAATAATAAACGAACTCCTTGCATTGAAAAATCTTAATTTCTAAGATAATAAGTGTACAGTACTACAATATACATATCATTCAAAATAGGATAAAATATAATTATCCATTCAGGAGAGTATCACTCCACATTAAATATAAAATAAACATGTATACAAAAACATGTTTTCTTTGGTAACTATTTTGGCAGTGTAATACTCTAAACTACATGATATGCCTTCTTAAAGCAATACTACATATCTACTTTATTAGTGTATAATAAATATTTTTAGTAGCTAGTTTGAACTCATATATTTTTTCTCTCTGGAGAATGATTTGGTAACACAAACCAAAAGTATACAGGATACTGTCTAGATGAGAGTAAATGTTAGACAATACTAATGTGTTAGTTACAAGTAGTCAATAAATGAAATTACAACATCAAGACATGTTTGTACATTACTTCAGTATTTATGATATTCTTATGAAGGAAAACATGCTAATCATCCAATAATTAACTAAAAAAAATCAACATTCATGTCCCCTATCTCACTAAGAGGTTTAGGGACCTAAAGTTGTGCTACAATAGCTAGACCATCTTAAAGAGAAGGTAGCCAACTCTTTCCTATTAATTAGATTAGAATTCTTTTTTTTTTTTTTTTTTTTTTTCTCCCTCGGGTGAGTACTGTACAGTGAGCGGGCTTTCAGCCTTTGGTCCTCACCTTATTTTGTATTGAGAGAAAAAAAAATGTGCAAGGCTTCCTGGTCACCTCCTCAAGAGCTTTGAACCTAAGTAAGATTGCCCAGTGCTCAGCTCCACTAGACCACCAACCATCCAAATATGAAAGTTAATTGATAAGTACTGTAATCGCTTGCTTCTCAGATATAATAACTGTACTATAGCAGGGGAAAATTATTTCATATAATTATGAAATCATAGAAAAATGCCTCAGTCCAAATCACTTCAGTGACCTTTACCTTACTGAATGATACTGACTACTGTCTGATATTACAGAATTCCTCTTCAAGATGTGATAAATTGATGAACAAGAGATGCAAGGTATAGACTTTTATGAGGAGAAGGACTTCCAAAAATTGTTTCTAAAAAGTCTTGTTACAAAATTATATAAATTTTTGGAGACTTCCAATAGAAACAAGGATGTTTCTTAAGAAGGTAAGACAATTGCTTATATAATATCAAGAGTCAAGGACAGAGTAGTGAATGATGGGGCAAAGCTGGCTGGATTGACGATATGAAATGAGAATCAGACAAAGGCATACATGTTCTATACAGTACATTCAACCTTACATATACATTTTGCATTCATTCCAGCTGTTTAAGTTTTTAGTATAAAATATTTTGGATCACATTACATTTTCAGAACAAGAATTAAATATGGAAATTTGTATAGTATATAAAGTATAGTAATACGAGTTAAAGTTGATGCTGATGTTCGGTTTGCAACAGTTAATGAGTTTACATACATAAAAATACAACGAGGGGATATTCCCTTCCTTCATTCTACTTTTTTAAAAACTAACTATGCAATGAGCATAGGAATCATATGAGAATTCAGGTTCTAGTCCCCATTGGTGAGTGTGTAGTGCACAGCTCTCTGAGTGGGTCGCTGGAGGGGGTGAGCCAGCAGGGAGCCACAGTGGTTGTGAAGCTTGGTAGCATTACGGGACACCTCCAAGATATAGCTCAGCCCGCTCTCATCAAGCCCACACAGCAAATCAAAGATGCCCTGACATGAAAATAAATATGTGAATAAATAATGAGGAAAAAGAGAAAAACATGGTTCCTATGTGAATGAGGGTGATGTAAAAACTATGTGAATACCTTGTATTGACATTAAGGAGTGGTATCAGCATGAATAATGCGCCAAGAAACACACAACAAGTTATCGTGCTGGGTGATGGAGGACAGTTAAAGTGATTTTATGCATCTATCATATGAATAGTCCTAATTTTGACATAACCTCAACATGTAAAATGGCAACATCCATGTCCCATATAACTCAACGCAGGGGTGTAGGGGCCCGAGGCTGGGTTACCATGGCCTGGTTATTTAAGATATTTTTGCCGAAATAATATATAAATAAATTAAACCCAAATCACTTAGCACTGGCACTAATCAGGCCTAAAATCAGCTGGCACTCCACTGATCAACTATTGGAGTAAATTAAATAGAAAGTCATTGTTCTATAGCATTACTGTATATAATTATTAAGTAAGTCATAAAATACATTTTTGTTATTGAGTCTTCAAAGAGTTAGTGAAAGACTTTTTACATATATATACTAGGCTTTCATCCCCTGATATTGGGGTAGCCACATATTGATGCACATCTCGGCACCCTTGCCCCTGTTGGAGATGGAAGCATCCCCCACAGATACACCACACTTAGGACTAACAGTGATAGTTCCACTCACCTCACACTTGTTGTCATCAGATGGTGGCTCATGGGTATAGAGAATATCAAGAAAGAAATGTGGACTTTGGACCAGGTGGGAGAAGAGTGCCTTGCCTCCCAGGAATTGGGGCAAGCAGTGAGATCTCCCATACACTAACACTGCAAAGAGAGATTTCACACTGAATATAACATTAATGACATCTTACAAGAAGATACATCTTTGTATATATAACTCTGATGCTTTGTTCCCATCTGGAGGCCCCCCCCCCCCCCCATATACTGGAATCAATTGTATCTAGTAACATGATTAACTGCTGGATAATCAAATATTGATATATCCATCCTCACCTGTTCCTTTTCCATATTATCTCAACACAGCACTGTCAAGTAGCCCTGCATATCTTATATATTGATAGTTTTTAATTGTCCAAGATAACTGTAACTGAATGGGTAGTTACAATAAAAACCTAATTTAAAAATGAATTAAGTCTCACCTGTTCTGAAGATATGAGGTGGTGGGGTGAGGGCTGGGTTAGAACACTGTGGGAGGGATATCTGCTGAGCAATAAGGTCAAACAGCTGGCTCAGATCACAGTGCGAAGTGGAGGATGCATCCTGTAGGTCATCCAGCTCAGAGATGATCTCTCTTGGATTGCTAGTGAAATCCTGTAACTGTACAAATAATGTCATAAGAAATCTCGGCAACATTCAAACTAAGTTAAAATTTCTAACAGAAAAACTGAACATAAGAAAAAGTATGAGGTCAACTGGGAAGCAGAAACTGACTTGACTGAATAATTTAAAGAACTCGGCGCATCACCAGCAACGAGACATAATCAAGGTCTAAACTGAGAGGTGACCATGTTCACAAAACATATGAATAATTATGCATTGATATAGCTTGAAAACTGGCTCTTGTCAGAATACATAGTCCAGATGTAATGTGGCTGATGTTGCATAAGACTTTCAATGCCATTCAATTGAGGGCTTTGAATAAATAGATCATGGGAGTCTTCTAAGACAAAACCATCAAGTAGAGGGGGAGTAACTTACCTGAAATGGGCCATCATTAACTACTGGATGAAGCCATGTGACTAAACCAAATTTACCCATCCTAATAAGCAGGGAATCTAACCTTCCTTACAAACTTTAATAAGTCGGAAATAAAAATATAAATGTTTGTACTGAAAAAAAATAAAAATAACACTCACCCATATTGGAGTTTCATGAAGCACAACCAGAGCAAACTTGTGCCTGGGGTCAATGGCATGTTTGTTCTGGAGAAAGAGTGTGATGGCCCTCTTCACCATGCACAGTGCTGGGAATTTGGAGCCATCAGCTAACTTGTAAGGAGAGTTGCTCTCCTCCTTGCACACATCCACAACCAGAATCTTAAAATAGCAATGCATATATAATTTTGTAGAAAATTTGTAGGATACCCTCCGAAACAAATATCTCAAGATACTTTATTAGTCGTTTATTTTTTTCCATATTCAGTAAAAAGAAAAAAGTTTTGCTGTAGCAATAATATACTCAAAATTATTACACTGAATGTTACTAACCATGACACCTTCTTTTTATTAACTTTTTCTTTCTCATTCAGTTACTGGAAAAAAATAAATTTGCTGAGGGAGGAGCGCATTACACTCACAATATGCTCTGGGCAGTTAACTCTGGGAATGTGTCGCTCCACAGTGACACTACTGGGAGGCTCCACCACTTCCTGAGCTTCTGATGGTGTTGATGCACCAGATGATGATGCCTCCTCTCCAGCCATGTCTATACATGAAGAAAAACAAAAACTTACTCTAAGTTTAACATCAACGGCAATTATAGGTGTGAGAACATGATCAGAAAATGTAATGGAAATACATTTGACATCAACTTCAGCACATGATCTCCCTCCTAAGTCCTAAGGAAACTCATCTGAGACAAGTAATCATCACTTATGAGAAAATAATAATGTCAACTTGGAGAGAAAACCTTAAACTAATAGATGATCTTAGTTATACAGAAACCATGAAGATAAGGCAAGTGCCATAAATTAAGGGAGTCAAGAATGAATAGGCGAACAGATTTTATAAAAGAAAAGTGATGAAAAAAAAAAAAACCCTGTTCTTTAGAAATTTCTGACTTGTAAAAATTCACCACAATTTCCTTCTCTCATTACAACAGGAATCTCAAGGACTGCTACCATACCTTTAAGTTCCTGTAAGATGTACTAAGGCTACTTGTATGAATGTTGGGTCTAAATTATATACTGAACATATCATCATTAATCCCCCAGGGGTACAATAGACAATAAATACATACATACACACACACACACGTCAGGAATAAAAAAGGGTGGTGTCTCAATTCATGCGTCTTTACAATACAAGTGGAACAGATGAGACATAGAGCTTCACTTCAGATAAGGCCTATAAGACTATAATAGTAATCATCAGTGCTACCATCAGATTATTATTAATAACTCAATACTCCAGGAGAGGTGTTGACATAATCATCATCATCAAAATAATAATTATAATAAAATAAAAAAATGAAGCAGCAGCCACATTTCATAATCATCATCAAAATAATACTTGTTAATAATAATAACAATAATAATAATAATATCTAAAAAAACAGAAGCAGCAGCAGCCACATCTCATAATCATCATCAAACTAATAATGAGAAGAAAAAAGAAGAAGCAGCAGCAAACACATCTCACCTCAACTCACCTCACACAACCCAAGCTAAGTTAATAAAAAAAAGAGGAAAAAAAAAAAATAGTAGGTTACCTTGACACACTTTACACCCCATCAAAGGTCAAATGTTCCCTACTGTATTATACTTCACCTCTGAGACTTTAGTTCAACTCTTGTCTTGTGTCAGTGGAGAAGGATCACACGGGTTTACCTCCTCCATTTTAACCCCTTCTTCCCCTTCACAAGTGTATTTATAAGGTCACATGAATTCTGTGGACATAGTAGTGAGGAGGATGGACTGTGAATACTTAATTAAATAACTCACTTTCTTCTTTCTCTTGTGTTGTGGGGGCACGTGCAGTGTTGTGGTGGAACAGCTGATTGTTATAGACTCTGTAAACTTGTGTGTGTCTGGTGGTGAGAAAAAAGGGAAGGGGATCGGATAGTTTTTTTTTATCATTCTATTTACCATTTTTTTTTCTTTTCTTTTTTTTGTTATTTGTTCCGGTTCCTGCTGGTGTGAGTTCCTTCCTGGAGCAACCCACCACCACCAACCATGGCATTCACAGACATTATTATACCTTCACACACAGGTGGTGATAGTTATACTGCGCTTTCTCTTACAATTTTGAACCTTAATTAAAAGAAATAGCCTAGGGAAGGAAAAATAAAACAAGTAGGCTAGTTAAAAATAAAATTCCAAGCAATTCTGAGGAGAGAGAGAGAGAGAAAAAAAAAATGAACTGTCTAGAGAGCCTATTGAATAGCATACAGAGGAATAAAAGCGATGCTCCTTTTTCGTTAACGGAAGCAATGTCTACTCGCTTTCAAAACTTATTACAGCACCTGTCAGCAGTAGGAATAACAAAAGGAGGAAGCAGCAACACCACCACCATCATGGGTAATAGCACTAGTCAAGAACAGCAGCAAGGAAGCACCTCAAAGAAGGGCTTCCTGTGGTCTGGTGGGCTTCAGTCAACATCGAGTCATGACTACCCGGACTTCCTGGTCAAGTTGGCCAAGGTAAGTACCACAATTGGTCCACAAAATAATCAAGATTAGACAGACTGGCAGCCCCGGGTAGGTAGGTAGGTAGGGTTGGGTATGGTTGATGGCCTAAATTTTTATGACCTCTTCATGTTTCAACTCCCGGGAGGGGGAAAAAATATGCTGGTGGGACTCGACTCGTTAACCATGATAATGCTGTTGGTTTGTAATTTGGTAATTTTGTTAATATTATGTAGGCATTTATTAAAGGAGAATAAAATACCCATCAAGAGTCCTGTTTTCAGTAATATTATGTGTACAGTATAAGACAAAATGGGGTTATATAGGTGAGAAGTGCCACAGAAAAGGAAGTTATATATCAATTTCCTTCATATTTTCCTTGGTGGTTGTTTTAACTTTTTGCTTTATGAAGTCATTTCCCAGTGCACCGGTGCATTTTGATCATGTTTCATTTCACCCCTATTTTTGCCCAGGATAGGTCCCGGTGTAGAAGTGTGAGTATAGAAGTGAAAAAGGGACTGAGAAATATTATAATCCTACCAACACTGACATTTGTCTCGGAGTCATGGACATGAAGAAGGGCTCATCAGTCTAGAATAGGTGTGGTGGAAATGAGTTATCTAAGAGGAGCATGTGGACTTACCAATTGGGATGGAAAAAGTAATGAGTGTGCATGAGAGATGTGGTATGAGTGAGAAGGCAATTGGTATTGAGTGTGGAGTGGTTGAGAGAGTGAAGCGTAATACACCGAGGTGGTTTGGACATATGGAGAGAATGCAAGGTGTGGAGTATGTAAATAAGGTGTACGATAGTGAAGTTGTGGGACCTGGTGTGAGAGGCAGACCACCGGTTATTAGATGGCAGAACAGAGTGGAAGAGTATGTGAGAGAGAAGTGTGAGGGGGGGAGGGGGGATGGAGCAAGTGAGGAGGGAGTGCTGGAACATGGAAAACTGGTGACTCTTCTGCCGTGGCCACCCCCTTGGCAGGAGATAGATAGTCTAGATAAATACCCATATAAATAATAACTATTTAATCCATTATTTATTTGATTTACCCCTTGAATTGGCCTCTTTTGAGGGTTGGGATCAAAATATGTTGTCACAATTATATTTGGTATTTATCTAGACTATTGCCATTGTGTAGCAGTGTTGCCAGATCCGGCTAGGTCCCATTATTTTACCCCGGTCAGGTCCTGGTACTTTACCACGGTTAGTTCCCAGTAGTTTGCCCAAGTTAGGTCCCGGTAGTCTGGTGCGGTCTAGGTTAGGTTAGGTAAGGTCTGGCTAATTTCAAAATGCCCCATATGAATATGCTCTATCTTGGAAATGGGGCATTGTCGAAGAAGAAAATGCCATAGAAACAAAATGTCTTAGAATAGTATTAATTAGTGGGTAAAGAGGGTAAAAACATCGTTATAGAAAATGGCAATAGAGTAGATACCCTTAGTTACCGTATATTTTAACATATAATAATGGAATGATGGACTGACTATCCAAAAAAAGTTAGGGTGTTTTCCATTTTTGTGGCTCTTCTCAAACTTTACTGGTAATAGTTAAGAAGAGCCACAGAAAAGGAAGTTACTCATTTGCACTAGCTAGAAGGACGCAGGGTGAGAGGTGATGTGACAAAGGTATGTACAGTAAATGGATGAAAGGGATCAACAAAGGAGACTAAGGAATTAACCAAGATTGAATTTGCTCAAATGGATTCAACCTAGAGAAATGACATGAAATGTAGCTAGAGACTTGTATTTATAATTATGAATGCTGCCATACCCACGTGTGTGTCTTAATGGCTTCTAGTAACCATTATACTGCATATTATCATATGAAAGCATATCTACGAAATCAATAATACTGGAGAATGATGTAGCGAAAAATTACGTACAGTGCATCAGTAACTATCATGGTGGAGATTTTAGAAGCTGTGCAACTTCCTAATAGTTGAGACGGAGGTAGGCCGACATCCATATTGTATGAGCTGGTGATCACTCGTATCTCTAAAGTTAGTGATGCTGGGAATTTTTCACTTTTTGTTAATCCATATAGGCCTATATCCTAAATAAATAATTTTTTCCAACTTATTCTTAGTTGTTGTTGTTGATGTTTTCCCAGGGCAGAATGGCCTCCTGCCCCACAGACCCCTGGTACACTTTGGTCGCAGTGAAAAAACAAATTAAAATAAAGGAGGGGCTGGCCCTATATGCCTGGGCTACCAAAGCACATCCCAGGGAAATGGGACCAGAGTTTACTGGACCAGGGAGTCTGGGGGCCTCCGACCGCCAGGGAGATTGGGGAGAAGGTCTTTGATCCCACAGCCAGTGCTGTGGGCCCAAGTCCACATTACCACAAGAGCTACAAGTGGGGCCGCACCTTCCATGAGACCAGTCCTGAAGGGACCATAAAGGGGGAGGGAGCTTAGACTGCTGCATGCAAAGGGATAATGCACCCCCATGTGCTGGCGGTCTACATAGCGATGAAAAAAAGAAAAAAAAAAAGAGCCTCCGGTTGCAGTACACCTCACATGTGGACAGATCTCGTCAAATTTCACTGTCATTTCTGTTGTTAGGCTTCTCCTCAAGCACACTTCTCAGTCTCCATTTATTTCCAGAAAGCTTAGGATCCACATTCACAAAATTTATCAAGCAGTTTGATAATGACCACTGCATAGTGTACTCCATCAAATAATTCTGTCATAAATAATTTAAACGGTTCAGTTTCTATTGTTGGGGTGCTTACAAATTTCTCTGAACAACTGTGAAATTGGCCCTCAGCCACAAAAGATACAAAATCAATTGTAAAGTTCGTTGTGTCACAGTATACAGACTCTCTCTCTTTCCCCTTGTTTTTTTTTTTTTTCTGCATTATTGCATAGAGACTCTCTTCCCATATATATATATAGTATTAAGGAATTCATAAAGCAGATGGAGTTTCTAACCTGTGGAGTGAGTCTGAATTATATGAGTGTTTATAAACACTGTTAACTGTTATTACACATTGGCTAGCTTGGATCTTTCTTTTACAGAATGTGTTTTAATTCCTATTTGTGGTTATATTGCAGGTGCTGGTGGCAAAGTCTTTGGCTGAGGATCATGTAGAAGGTGTCACTCAAAGCATCTTCCTTGTAAGTTTCGGTGTTTCTTTCAACACTTGCACTTTAGTTGTAGCTACAGTAGTGTAACGGATAAAATATGGTAACTGTAATTTCCATAAACAAATTACCAGTACTGGTACAGTACTGTATTAGTAAAGATACAAAAAAAAGTAACTGAGGACATTATATTGGATATATTTTGTCCTGATTGACAAAATTTCTGAACTCTGCAACAAGATGATACTCATTGAACAGCTCAGGATAGACTCTACTGGGGAAGGTGAGGATTAGAGGAAAGAAACCTGCTGAATGGTTTCACCTGTGAAATATAAAGATAGAGGTCCAAAATCAGATCCAATTTCATTCAAAATACATAGACACAATTCAATTAAAGCATGTTTACTCTGCTCAGCCAGAGATGAGGGACAAGTCGTAAGTCAGGCGTGTCACTGTGTCATGATATATATGATGGGTAGCTATTGTATCCATCTTTAGTAACAGCCATAGTACTAGTGTATGTGTACTAATATGAGACTGATATTTAAAAAATGTAGCTACAGTATTTGTATATAGAATACACTATGCTGTTTTCTCCCTCAGAAACATGTATGTAACACCCATGAGGTCTTTGGCAAGAGATTGTTTAACTATATTGCCAAACACTGGAGTGGGAAGAGTACTACCACACCCCCATCCTCTCCATCTCACATGGATGGAAAGAAGAAGGAAGGTAAAGAAAAGAGTAAAGGAGGGAACAATAGTCCACATCTCTCCAAGTCTACCTTTCTTGCTGGTGCCTCACACATCATCTCGCTTCTCACTGATAAAGCACAGATGGAGTTTTACATCAAGGTATGCAGTTCTCTCTATATTTTGTTATCCTATAAGTCCTATCTAGATAAGAAAGACATTAGCTCAAATAACTCTTCTCATGGTAAATAACTCTTCTCATGGTGTCTCCAGTCCCAGTTTCTTTAACAATATACAGACTTTTATGCTTAAAGGTGTAGGCTGAGTGTGCCAGCCATATGGCTTACATGAAAAGGAGCTGAGAATTTCATAGGCCTCAATGGAAGAGTATTTTTTCTCCCCTTATGTATTCTGATCTCATTTTTCCACCCCTGGGTCTTGAGCCACCCACCCCTTGAAAAAAGGGAAATGGGGTATTGACAATGATGATTTGCCAGGCATGTAATTTCCTGGTTATCATCATCATTAATGACAGTCAGAATTTGTGCTGTTCAATAGAGAACCAAAGACTCTCTAATCATTCTCTGTTTTGTTTGTTGTTAGTCTGTTACAAGGAGTTACAAGGAAAAGAAGTCCCCTAGGGGACCTTACGATCCATACAAAGAGGGTACCTGTGGGTTTAGTTGCGCAAGTAGGCGACCGTCCTCGAATGTGTCATGTGAAACCATCAAGGAACACTCACACAACGGCTTAAACACCTAGATGGTGATTTAAGACTTTGTCTAATCTGGACTTGAACTGATCCACAGAGTTGCTGTTGACTACATCAGCAGGAAGCGCGTTCCAAGTACCGCAGATGCTGTATGTAAAGAATTTACCACACAGATCACGGTTGTATCGCTTCAGTTCAAGTTTGTAGCCATGATTCCTGGTTGTGCCCTCACTGAGTTGGAAAATGTCCCTGTAGTCTACATTGTCAAAGCCTCGTAGTATTTTAAACACTTCGATAAGCTGACCACGCAGTCTCCGGGTTTCCAAAGAGAACAGGCCGAGTTCTACCAACCGATCTTCATAGCTCTTGTGTCTAAGAGAGGGTATAAGTTTGGTTGCCCTGGCTTGCACTCGTTCCAATCTCGCGATATCCTTTCGGTAAGAAGGACTCCAAAACTGGACTGCATACTCCAGGTGCGGTCGGACAAGGGAATTGTACAGACAAAGTACTATCTCCTTGTTCCGGTATCCAAACTGTCACTTTATGTACCCTAACATCCTTTGGGCTTTCTTCTCCGCCTCAATACACTGCTTTGAGAACTTGAGGTCGCTGGTGATAGTTACACCCAAGTCTTTCTCAGTATTAGTGCTTACGAGAGCATTGCCCTTAAGGTTATACTCTGTTCGGGGGTTTCTGTGGCCTATATGCATAACTTTGCATTTGTTCACGTTAAATGGCATTTGCCACGTGTCAGACCACTCCCCGATCTTCCTAATATCTTCTTGTAAGTGGGTAGTATTTCCTTCTTTTGCGACATTCATACCAAGCTTAGTATCGTCGGCGAATTTGGAAATCTTGGCAACCATGTCACCATCCATGTCATTAACATAGATGATAAACAGTAGTGGTCCCAAGTAACCTACATTTAGGCATACTTTGCTTATGTTAACCAGTTTTGTGTTAATTACAAGCAGAATATTTTAAACTTACATGTATTCTCTTTCTTAATCCATGTGGCAGTCTTATATTTCCTTGTTTTGCTTAGTGTTTTAGTCTGTGTTCGTCTCTTACATTCCTATCACAAATATTCATTCTATATGTAAGACATGGAAAACAGATTTTCTGTCCAGTGAATAAACCTAACATTGCTAAGCTCATCCTGTTCCACTATTGTATTGTTGTATGTTCATGAAGTTCAAAACAGGTCATAGTTGTATCAGGAACATACTAGAGCCTGAAGCTTATGATAAATGCAAGAATAACTCGGTTTGATTTCGCAGGTGTTCTCAGATGACGAAGAGAAGATAGGGCGGAGTGATGTGGAGGAGTTGGTGTTTGCTACATATCACAGTTCTACCACAACTCACAAAACCTGCTGTCTTCCTGATGACATCTTGGCAGCTGTCGTCACCGGTGTTGTGAGTATTCACTCTCTGTGTCGTTAGGTACTGATTTCTTGGGTCTGGGTGAGAAAGGAATTGGTAATGAGTATGGGTTGACTGATAGGATGAAGCATAATACATTGAGGTGGTTTGGACAGGTGGAGAAAATGCAAGATGGGAAGTTTATAAAGTAGGTGAATGGGATTGAAGTTGAGGGACATAGTATGAAGCAGACTATCAGTCAGGTGGGGGAACAGGGTGGAATAATACATGAGGAAGAGGAATGTGAATGAGGAAGGAGTGTTGAAACAGGGCAACCTGGAGACTCTTCTGCCATATTCACCCTCTTGGAAAGAGTTTCCGGAAGGAGAAAGGTATACGAGTTGATTGCTGTCTCTTTGTAAGCTTATATTTCCACTGTCAGATGCATGGAAAAGGTAGTGTGAACACCAAGTACCTGCAGGGATGGCTTGATCAGCATTGCCCTCGCATTGTTATGTGGCTCCACCGCTCTCTCACCCACATCCTCACCACTGGACACCGTACCATCCCTCTCAACACACAAGAGAATCAGGTAAAGTAAATAAAGTAAGCATCTGTGCAGGGGGGTCCAGTGAATGTGAAAATGAACAGAATCAAGAGAGTTCATCTGGTGAATCAGACCACCTGACCCAATAGAATAAAGTGATAATCGTCATCATCAAATTTCTCTTTTTACAAGAGATGAGAAGCTAATCACTTCTCGGTTGGGATATCAAAGTTGATGTTTGTCTTTTAGGGGTTAAATGGTGGCTGATGAGTATAGCATTATTTTTTATAACTTCAGATGATTATTCTGTTTAGAAGAAGCATTAATGACTCTAAAGGTTAAAACTTTTTTACTTTGCATGAAAAAAGAAGCTCAAGACCTAGGTAATGTGTTTGAATTGAAGTTAAACAGATATATGTATGCCCCATCTTCTAAGAATTAACATCTTGGCATTGCAGGAAGACCGGGAAACCCCCATCCTTGACTGTCCCAATAACTCCTCCTGTTTGAACCTGCACCCAGCCCTCATCTGGCTCCTCACCTGCTCCATCCCCCGACTCTACACCAGCCCCGTCCGGGCCGAACAGCAGCGGCGACCGGGTGACTCCATGCCATCCTCACCTTCACACCTTCTCCTTGACCCTCATGTCTTTATTGAGAAGATGGTTAGCACTGGTGGCTATTTTTTTATTGGAGATATATTTCTTTTTTAACTTATAGATAGTGTATACTGTATTTTACAGACACACTCATTCAGACAGTGGTTTGTACTGTGACCAGACCTACGAGATATTCCGTGTAAGATCATTTTTGTCCCCTACTTCTGTGTTGATAAAGTACAGCTTGTTATATACTTATATATAATATAAATTTCAGTAGTTTTATTCATGATCTTTGAATAATTAATTAAAGATGAAACTATTGTACTGTACTGTCTGTATTATAAATCTTAAACTCACATCGTTAGGGCACAGCTTACGACTTTTACAAATGAATGTTGTTGTCTGCATTCACTTGACATACTAGATGTTGTACTGATTCTATATAAGTGTGTGTCAACATGCTTGTTTGTGTTCGTCTATTAAGAATTTTCTATTGTTACAAACCATAAACTCATGGGAGATGGGTCTAGTGGAGTTCATTAATGAAACCCAACCTTTTCCCCAAGAATGTGCAGTTCTGTTAAGCTCCTATTTTATGTTCAAGTGTAAAATATTGAGTTGTTTGCAGGTATCAGCTGTGAGCCCCACCCACTGGCTGCCTCTTTACAACAGCGACACTGATGGTCTCAGCATCAACAGGTAGAGGCTCTGTGTTCTGGCATGAGAAGTTGTAAATTTTTTCTTCACTGGCATCTTCATTTTGATTAAATTAATCATGCTGAATTGCCCAATGTTTTTTCATTGGTACAGCTGCCTGCACAAGAGTTTTTCAATTAAATTATTATCCTTTGTTTTCATGTACTCTTTTGACAGTTTTGCTTTGATAAGTGAGATCCTAGTTGCTGCTAAACTTTGTCAAAAGAATTTAATCAAGCTTCCATGCATGGAAGGTAAAGTGAGTGCAATCTTTGATATCATTGTGGGCTTGAAGCAGGAATATGTCATGCCACTATGGTTGTTCACTTAGTACATAGGATCTATGTAGGGAGTATATACAGTCAGATTCTAAAGTCATATTCATTGTCACCAGAGGTGAGTGTAATTACTTACTCTGTTGTGCAGTATGCATGTACTGTAAAGATCATCCATACATGACTGTAAATATGAGCCTGTCTTGAGCCTATATCATCACATATACAGTACATCCATCAGTACAGTACAAACATAATTTCAAAACCTTGCCTCCCAAAATATATTTTAAACTTAGGATTTTACTGTACGGTATGCAGTATTAAAATATGTATTTAAAGAATATATTTATCGTTTATCTCTTGTTTATTAATTGCATTTCCCAGGACAAAGCAAATCATCATCATTATTGACTATATTGTTTATTTTGACATACAGGTTCCAGCACCATGTATTTGGATACCAGAGTGCAACTCTGATGTTCCTGACAGCTGAGGAAGGCAACATGTTTTGTTTGGCATGTGACCAGACATGGCGGGACTCTCAACACTTTTGGGGTGGTGATGACTGCCTCTGCCTCCATCTTACCCCAGAATACAAGATCATTGAAGGTACCCTACCTCTCTAACATACAGTCAGATCATTCAAGATTTTTTTTTTATTTTTTTTTATTTTTTTTTTTTTTACCTTATAAACAGTTATTTCAAACTTTGGAATATGGGTGGTGCACAATTTTGCATTATTTTGTATGTACATTAACAATCAATAAAACCTAACTCAACATTCCCACAGCTGGACCTAAGATAGCATACTTCAATGTGTCATCACGAGGGTACCCAACGGGGCTACAGGTGGGGACTGACTACACCAACAGAGCCCTCACATTGGACCTTGACCTCACTATCCTCACATACCGACGCATCCCACTCAGATTAAAAGCCATAGAGGTCTGGGGATGTGGTACTGTTGAAGCCAAGTAAGTACAGTAGTATAGTGGGGGAAGTTATGGTATACTCTCCTATGGCTCCTGAGAATGTACGGTTGGGCATAAGAAGTTGTTGAATATTTCATTGTATGGTTTTATTAAGTCATGTGAATCCTCTACCCATACACTGTGGATGACAACTTCTCCACCTCTTTCTCCTGACACACACACACACACAAATAATTCTCTTTGTGGAAGGACTTGCAATGTCCCAAGGCAAAACGAATGTTTCAGGTAATACATAAGCAGCATTTTAATCATTCATAACATATAGTATACTGTACTTGGACTTATGCCATTCAAATTTTTGTCACAGAAAATTATAATCCTTGAACTTGTTAAGATACAAATAGGGTCAGGATGGTGACAGAAAAAAAAAATCTTTGCTAAGCATTTAGCCTACTACAGTTTTTGTTCATGTATTCCCAGCTATAGGGCACATAGTACTCTAGAAGCAAGAGTTTTTTTTTATCTTTTTTATTTTTTTATATGTCACTGTATGGTTGGAAATAATCATATGCATGGAATTTTGTGATTATGCAGTTATGCATGTGTTCATACTTCAGTCCATTAACTCTAATAAAACTTTCCAGGAATGCACAAGTAGACCTCAAGAAGCGAGAATCCCGTGATACAGAGAACCGACGCAAGGTCAAGATCGACAAATCAGACTGGCTGGACAACCCAGACCGCTACCTGATCGAGATGGCGGGCAATCGTCTTAATTATGCCCAGTATGAAACAAACTCACCAGGGGGAGCGTCTGGCAACTAAATCACTGGATAAGAGGTTGGATGAATTTTACATAGATTGTAGAGATGATACACTATTGATGATTTTCTCTTTTTTGCAAGAGTATCTGTTAAAGTTTGGAGGGGAATGTGGCTAGAAGATGTAACTGGGGACTTAAGTATTGCAGAGTGAGGTGGAAGGTATGTTTAGTATGTAGCCATGGCCTGTATTTAAGAAAGGATTTATAGGCCTAGTACTATCCTGTAAAGCTTCAAAGACTGGACTGAATAGGGGGAGACTGCAGAGATCTTTGAAATTTAAATTCTTGTGAAGATCATGATGTTTCATCCTTAGATTTTAAGCCTATTTTTGACCTACTACCTAACATTGCAAATCTCATAAACTGTGTGTGTGTGCTTGCCTGCCTGTGTGTGTATGTGCATGCCTGTGTGTGTATATGTATGCCTGTGTGCTTCAATGAATTTTAGTAATAAAAAATGCATCTTTGGGAATTTCATAAAATTTTGAATTAATTGTCCTTGTTTCTTAGTTTCTTATCCAGACAACTTTAAGCTGGTCCAAACTTAGTCATTCCCTCCCTTTCCTAAGGAAATTGTTAAATTGACTACCCCCACAAGGGGATTTGTGAAGTATTAGGCAATTTCTGGTTGTGTGGTTCCTTTATTAAATACAGCTGTTAAAGATGAGTATGTGTGTTTTGGGGCTGGGACTGGCCTGATACTCTAAATGTCAGAGATGGACATAAATGTAATAATAATAATAATGTTGTTACTGATTATTCATAAGCGCCACTTCCTCAGAATTCATTGGCGCTTGGAAAACACAAGCAACTTAATTAATGTAAGCCAAGAACTTGTATAAATCACAACATTCATTCACTAACTGTGGCATTAGCCCAAACTCTCTGTAGTTCTCCATCATGACACCAGTCTCAAGATCATAGCTTCTCTCAAAGAGAAAAGTCTCAAATTGTCTCTTATTGAAGCATTCAGTAGAACTCAGTTGTCTCATGGATAGTGGCAGTCTGTAGTACATCCTTGGAGCCTCATTAGAGAATGACCTCTCAAAGAATGAGAACTGCTGGAATACCCTTGTTTCATCAAGACGCTAGGGGTCATTACCATGATGCACAACAACACAATGACGTGCCGGTGGATACCTGAGCAGCTCTGCAAAATATTTGGGTTTCACTAAATTTAGGACCTTAAAAGTAATAAGACATATTTGAATTCTATTGTCGGTCTTAAGGGGGTAGCACACTGGCACCGCGTACGAGGTTTTTGTGGGACAGGCAGAACAAAGTTCTGTGAACTAGGAACAGTGGTGGCATTCGCGGGACAAAGGTGGAATGTATTTCTAGCCAAGACAGTTCCGTGTATGCAGAACAAAGTCAATAAATACTTTATTATATAAATTAATTCAAATTAAAAAGGGTGGATTAATATAAGAAAATATTTTTGCAATATAAATATTTTTGAATAAAAAAAAAAAAAAAATAGACGTACAGTAGAAAATATGATGTTGGTAATTTACTGTGTTTACATCCCATACAGACGTGTACATGTGTAGTTGTCATCGTATGCAAACATGGACAACAAATCAAGCCTGCGGTGGCCTCTAGCTTCTTTCCTCTCTTCTTCAAAAATAATAGTTGCAAGGGCGAATGCAGCCACAAACTGGTCATCATCATCCACAAGATCCATGTTGTTTACATTTTGCCGTCGTCATCGTGTGACTCATCTGCTACGCCGCATTCAGTGTTCTACGTACAAAGGACTAGCCTCTGCTAGTGTGATAGCTACTACCCCATTCGTTCTGGTACCTTGTTTCACCAGTCCCATGAAAACCTCATACGCGGTGCTAGTGTGATACCCTCTTTACTGGCAGCCGAAGCAGGTCCATGTGATTACCATA
Organism: Petrolisthes cinctipes; assembly: GCA_033782935.1. Lineage (NCBI taxonomy): Eukaryota > Metazoa > Arthropoda > Malacostraca > Decapoda > Porcellanidae > Petrolisthes > Petrolisthes cinctipes. The sequence continues at coordinate 89,640 of JAWQEG010000395.1, read as the reverse complement.
AAATATATTACAGAACTCTATCTACATTGACATTTTGTATATGGTAAACAGTTAGTAATGAGCTGATATGCAGAAGTCAGCTGTTACATTGCTGATGTAGTGACCATTGATTTATATAACTGCTTTAGTTTAATATTTTTTCTAAAAATATATTAATCTATACATCAGATACTTTTTCAGATGCTGCGGAGAATTATTACGAACATTTTGTAGCACTAATTCTGTCCAGGTTCTCCTCTTTTAAAGTATATTTGGAATATATACAGCTAAAGGAAACTTCTGGTCTCGACTAATGTACTGTAGAAAATGTACAAGAGTGGAAATCAGATCATCTATGGAGTATTGTGTAGAGTTTCCCTCTCCAACTTCTAAATGGTTACTTTCAGACACCAGAAGTCGCCTTGCCAAAATGAGCAAATTTTAATGTGAAGAATTTTAGTTCATAAAGGTCACAGTTTGGCATGAACTGTACAGTAGATTAATTGTTTATGCATATTAGGGCCTGTATCTTGATTTTAGTTTTTCGTAATCATCATCATCATTTCGTTTAAAGTTTTTATATTTCTGTATGAGGTTGGACTTCAATTATTCATATGAATGATAAATGTTTTTGATAAGATATGGAATACACAATGCTATATCATATAGGAGCTTAATTGTCTCATTACACAAGTGATCAAGGGTAGATCTAGGACCTAAGGTTGGCCTTATTCAGTGTATGGAGGTGGCAGCTTTTATATTCTCCATTTTTTTCTCTTATGTTATCATCTACTGGACTCCCTCACTATAATATATCTCAGTGTATGATGTTTTGATGTATCTGTGGGCCATATTCCTAGTCTTGATGTTACTCAAGTATTCAGAGATTTAGAAAATACCATGCAATTGTCATAAAAATGTGGTAATATAAGGAGCAAATTTTTTTTTATATCACTCCTATTTATTATTAGCCTGTTTTGCAATATTCATTGCTTTTTGAAGCCATGAAATAATAGGCCATGTTTTATTCTGTATTTTTCTGCCACTTTTACCAATACTGTAGCCATATCCTATTACCTATGAACATTCATGGAAATTTACTTTCAGTACTGAAGGATATAATTATAGACTTATGGAAAATACACAAAAAAATTGTAAGCTAATATTTACATTCATGAGTACAGGCAGCTAATTGCAAGGTGATTATACAGGGTGTCCTTAAATAATCTGAACAAATCCTCTTTAATGAACATGTAAATTTGTTCAGATAATTTATTCACACCCTGTACTTATGTTCTAGGGTTTAGCATATTTCCATTGAACCTGGTATTTTGGCCTTGCTGACTGATCAATCTATGTATGGTACACACAACAAAAAAACTATGGTTACACCTTCTGCGCGATACAAAATGACACCGCGAATGAAGGTTTTTGATAACAGATGCGGCCGCAACATACATACGCAGGGATACCAATGTGAGAAGGCTGTTATCAAAAACCTTCATTCATGGTGTCATTTTGTATCGCTCAGAGGGTGTAACCATAGTTTTTTTGTTGTGTGTACAATTGGTTTTCCAGGAGTGAATACTGATTGTATAGTGAGGGAGTCTGGTACTGTACTTTTGTTTATTTCAGATCCAATTCTGAATTTTAGTGTATGATGTATTTTTTCCAGAGTTGTATAAAACAGCCTAAATCCTCCACAGATAATAGCTTTATATGCTGTAGATCTCCTATTGTTTTACTTTAATAATAAACCTTTGATACCTTTACACCGTATAGTACTGCCGACACAGATACTGCACATGATGTAAAGATACAATGCAGCTTAAGAAAATATGTGCTGAATAGGTTGCTGTATATTAGTTTATGGTGATCCGCATCCACCAGATAAGTTATCTTTTTTTTTTCGTTAGTTCAGAGGTTATTAGCATGAGTGTAAGTTCCACCTTGATATTGTTTTCCGTCAATTAATTCAAGATACGCAGTGTAAGTGGAAAAATCTGACAATCTAGGAAAGTGTATCTGGAAATAAGCCTGCTATAACCATAGAAATGGAAACACTAATTACTGTAATATTAATAAAACAAATAATTGGACATGATTTTCCCAGTTCAAGCATTTCAGTTTGTTTATTTATGTAATAGATGATGTACCTCATTTCGTGTATAAAATTAAATGACCTGTCAGAAACTACTTTGCCAATGCTTGTGGGTTTTCCATTGGTAGTTCAGCAGATGGTAATTAGCCTAGAGAAGAGAGTATCTATCTAATCTTATACTGTACTTCATCAATTAAGATAGGTTTCTCATATATATATTTTTTTTTCTTGGATATATACTTTAAATTGTCTATTTTTTTTTACTCCCTAGTAAAGGCAAGGGTTAGCTTAGCAACATAGTCTTTCATGATAAATGTGCCAGTTATTCTGCTCAATATCAAAATGCCATTGTTTGACTAACTTCTGCTTAGTGTGAATGTACCATCTTAGCACCAACTTTGGAAGTATTTCTGTAGTGCCTTTTTTGGATTTAAGCAGGTTGTGAATAAATTTTAATTAAAGAAAAGACATGGCATGTCAGGTTTGTCAACATCATCTTTGTCATCATATCATCAGTACCACTATGACAGATTGCCTGGTGAAATTGGCCACACGAAAGGCAACCAAGTGGAATTCTCTCGTTTTTTTCCACTGTTACCAGATCAAACAGTCCCCGGCAGCCATTGGCCATTGTGCCCACCACCCAATCCCCATAATTGGTAACAGTGTCTGCCCGCAGTGTGAAAGGGGCTTAACATTATCTCCCCTTTGAAGTCAACAATGTAAACAGAGGTTAGAGTATTGTGACAGTGTTTTCTTTTTCACTGTACTGTAGTACAGCAGTAGTCTCTGCTTCTAAAGCTTAGTTACCTGTGCAAATTAAATCCAGCAATCATTCAATTCCTTCGTTCCTTGGATAATATTTTGGTGCCAAAATAACATTATCCTTTTCCACTTTATAATCAATACATATTTTCCCTTTTTATTTATCAGTAATTACTATAGTATCACCACTATTACCCCCATCTTCATCAGCACATTATTATATTTTGTTTTATGTCTATGGTTTCCATTCATTGAGTTGAATATTCAAAAAGTCTCATCCTTTTCCCTCTCAGATTTTAGTGGAAGATTACGTCTCATCATTCTGGTTGTCAACAATTACTATGGAATATGCATATAAAGTAAGCCCTCATTATATACTAGAGAAAAGGGATTAATATCTATTTTGTCTAATTGAACTATTCATAGTGTAGTTCATGACGTTTACTATATGCAGTAGATAATTAAAGTCACAAACTTCTAGTGGTATACAGGAAGATTAAATGTACAGTACAGTACTTGACTGTTACACAAGTCAAGATAACTATATTCAGTATTAATCATCATCATCGCCGTTGTCTTTTTCTATTTTATGTCAGTGGGTCCCATTCATGGGGTTAGATAATCGGTGAGTCTCGTCCACTCTTCCTTATCCTTAACCAGCTTCAACTTATGGTCCAAGTAGACCACCAGTCTGCAATCATCAAAGGAAGTGGGCCATTATATGCACTTTCAGACTCCAATTCCTTTCAGTCACTTTCTATAATTCTTTCACACATAGGAGATATGTATGGCATTCATGGAAAAGCCCACTCCTCAGTGTATATCTCTATATACCTACTGTATAGTACTGTAAACTATTTATGGTGTGCAAATGTGAGACACTGTATTTTGTATGTTGAAGTTTCTTTTACAGTAAGGTTTACTCTACTGTATACTGGTACAGTGCAATACAGTATTTTCAAAGTACAGTAATCAATAGTTTATAGGTTTTTCACATTTGCTTTGTTCCATTCCAGAGGAAGTAAGTAATGATAAAACTAAAGAAAGACCAGTAAGATGCCTTTGCTTCGATATACTGTAATGTGTTTCATAATTACAGTACTGTACAGTATAAGTAAGTACATTTATGTATACAGTATACTGTGCAGTAAGAAACCAAAGTTTACTATAACTGCATGAGATGTAAATTATATTTCTTTCTGTGTACTGTATTACAATACAGTACAGTACTGTTTTGATTAATTGATCAATATTGCAGTCTTTTTTTTTTTTAGCTGCAAAGAATCATATGAACATTTCCTTGAATTAAGCAGATTTCTGGTTATGATCTACTATGTGTTGCAAAATCAAAGACTATGCAATGGCTGTTGTATACAGCAACAGAATTATGCATTGTAATTACAATATATAATTCTTTACAATAGAAGAAGGAATGTGCCATACTATATCTACATACTTCTATTGTACCATTCTTCCATAATTTTATTTTGTAGCTTAATTAAGTAGTATACCTTGTTAGTATTTGTATTTGTATTAATAATATTTGTGTTTTTGTTACATGCTTTGTCTAGAAGTATGTATTGGTAGCAGTACCTATTGTAACAGGTGTTGGACAGAGAACCGGTATTAAAAGGGACACTCTCCTTCCAGGTAGTGAACCTTTTGTAGTAGGTACTGTATACTGTATTTTGTGATGATTTTTGTGTGAATGGAATAGAACATGCCATATTTTAGACAGTACGGTATGAAGAATTAAATGAGTCTTTCAGTACTTTCTTTTTTAATGAAATTATTAATATTAAGTATGCTTTACATTCATATTACCCTATAGTAAAAGTATGGAAAATGCAGAATTCCATTTTTTCCATTTTCTTATTTAACACATTCCCGCTCTTGGGACAGCCCATGGAGTCCAAACTGAAAAGGTAAAACCATACTTGGATTCCTTGGGATGTTTACACTAAATATTCTTGCTATAAATTCTGTTATGTAACAACTTGCTACAAATATTTGTATAGTGCGGTTGTCTGACAACTCCAACCATATGGCGGCACAGTACACCTAGCCAGTCACTTCATTCACTAGTACTGTACAGTCGCCAGCACTGCCGTTCCTTAAGCAACAAAGTTCACTTCATGTGCTAGTGTGTCAAGGATACTCCATCTCGCACATGTGGATTGTTTCAAGCTAAATAATCACAGTGGTGCTACATCTATGAATATGTGCGAGTCCTGTACCACACGTCAATGCTGGCGAGTGTACATAATTTTATTTCGGCATCTGGGAGGAGAGGCTACACTTTGCTTACCCTGCTGATCTTCTGTTGCTTGTACATGTGTACTGTATTATTATATATTATATATTGCATATTATTATATATAAACATGGATCTTTAAAATGGTCATGTATGAAATTTGTTAATGCAAAGTGCAGTGAGATAGACATGCAAATACAGTAAATCAATATACAAAAGCATCATCATTTTTCAAGGAGTTGGGGGGGCTCCAGAGATATGGGTGAAAAATTAATGAGGGACAGAAGGATCAATTATTCAGTAAAATGGGTCACACTCACACCCACTCCCCCTTTCAAGTTCTGGCATCCACAACTAAAGTCTCTTCATTTATCCTTGGTGAAAGGAGCCATTCTATGGACTGTCAGTTAAAACTGGGTTGCCAGCCCAACATACCCTTCTAGCAAATGTCTTCCTCACTTACATATCATGTACAAGTTCATTTCCTTCATCATTCTACTTTCCTACCAGTCACCTGCATGCTCTCAGTAATATAGGCAGTGATGGGAAGGGAGTGGCCTTAGGGAGTGAATAGGAACGGGAAAGTGTTATAATACGTCCTACTGCAATTCTGAAAAAGAAAAGAAAATTGCATTACTTCTCAATGAGTATGCTCATGTTTCCATTATTTGCATATTGTATGTTTATAGTTTTTGGAACATTTTAAGCTGCATAAACTGATGCTTTGTTTTTTTATGGTAATTTTAGCAATCATGTATGTATTGAATTGTATATTAATTGTGTAGTATTAACTACTGAGAAGTGCAGTAATATATGCTAGTAAAAATCCCAGAATGCTGTCCTCATGTGACTCAAAGGACTCAAAGATATTCACACTGCACAATAATCAACCCCTTATGTATACAGTAAGAGGCTTCCCAGATGCAAGTAAGATTGTTTATCATTAGTCCAAATAATAATACAGTATTAAAATATAGTGTATGTTTTTATTGGAAAGAAGTAGTCTAGTTAATTTTAACTCCTTAGTATGGGGGAACTCCCCAGTATGGAGGCACTGAGTAAAAAGGTACAGAAAGAAAATATACAATAAAAGTATGAAGTTGCCTGAAAGTATGAAAGGTTGCAAATTTTGGTGTACAGTACAGTACGTTAAAACTTTTCAGTATAGGAAGGATTTAACATGTAAGCAGTAGTGGAAGTTGGTAATGTTATTGCTATATAAATATCATCAAAATTTTGCCTTTGATGGCAAGATACTCCAGTGAAGTGCAATCAGTTCTTTTACGTCAATTTCCATGTACAGTACAATTAGCTTGGTTGTTAGGTGCATTTTCATAGCACGATTATCCCATTGCTTGTCAGGGTCCAGATTAATGCTTAGATATTATCATAGTGCAACCAGAAAACTCATAGCATAGATTGGAAAAGGCAAAGAGCATCAAAACTGGTGAGGTTGTCCTTAGTGTTGTTATATTTCCCTATGATTAGAGTTCAGGTATCTGTAGAGTTGATGAGGCTCAGTTGTGATGCGAGACTTGTTTCCTGACCAGTACTTCCTCACCGGGCACTTATGTTTTGAGGCTGCATGCTGTACTGGTTAACTTTTATAATGCTCTACATTTCCCAGGAATACAAGCAGCATTTTGAATAACAGGAGGTGAAAATTTCAGAGTGTGGTAATGCTCTAGGCAGAGATATATGGAGATGATTCACATTATAGAGTAGCCAATAACTGTCTTACATGTATTATGATGGACAATGTTTTTGTGCTTATTTTTTCTAGTATTACTCATACAGTATGTTTATAGCATTTAGATGATATTTGAGAGCAGTTTAAACATTTTAGGAAAATATTAGGGGGTAAATGGGGCTTTATGTGGCAAAAGTAAGACTGGCCTGGGTTCAGAACCAAATACAGTACAGTAAATGTTTGCAAGCATGAGCTGTCTCTGTCTTCCTTTTTTTCATTCCCTCTGTTCCCTTCTTCACCTATGCCTCCTTTCTTTCTATTTCTTTCATGATTGCTGTCCCACCTCTCTTATCACCTTCTCCCTCGTTTACATGGTCATCCAAGCCTTGGGCAGTTGTCTTTCTTCCTCAGATCAATTCCCACGTTTCCCTCTGCCTTATCTTTGTCTTGTGGTTCCCTCCTGCTCATCATAATAAATTCCCTCCAATTCATCCCTAATTTATCTGCATATCTCTTGATATTCTTTCCATTGCTGTACCATAAGTGTATTTAGAGACCAATGAAGTAAAAGTAACAGTATTTGATCCAAATATATTCTTGATTGTTTTTTCCACAATACTACTGTAGTTGTTATTCCAGTGTACAATGTAAGTTTTTAGTACAATGCTGTACAGTGATTGAATCTGTATTATTGTTTGTGATGAGTGAGAATACTGTATATTTAGCAACTAACCGTCCAGGTATACTCTGCCATATTACTGTATAGCGTTATTTTTTCATGTACTGTATGTTGATAACCATGTACTTTATGTGACTGTTATGGTGTAGAATACTAGGCTATATATGGGAAGATAAGGACATTAGTATTGTATTATATGGAGGTAGGAAACCAGAGGAACATTAGAGATTTGCCAGTATGTGTGTAGGAGGAAGCTGAAGTTGCTGATCCTTTATAGCTTGTCACATCTTTTAGGTATGGCGATGGCCAATAATTTGCAATAATATACAAAAAATGTAATCAGCAGCATTCGTACTGTAGATAACTTTTCTCTGTGGTTCCTAGAATGCTATTTTGTGCAAATTCGAATATTTGGATTTTGGGATGTACTACAATGCTTGGATAAAGAATGATGGGTAACTGATGCTACTATAGCACCTGCACACAGACTGAATATTACATACATTCTTCAGGTTCTGTATATGGAAGGGATAATAAAGAATTATTTCACAATTAACTTTGTTATACAGTACAATCCTGTTTAGAGTTGGGAAAGTAACACTCTAAATTTCATTGCAAAATAATACTGAGTGACGAAGAACCTTTTCCCACCATACCCACAAGGACAATAGCATTTCATGGGAAACAATTTAAATACCACGCTAAAAACAAAAATAGAAAATAAAAAAAACATCTACACAAACTCTACATATATTTTGGGCAAATGAGTGAACCTTTTAGCAAAGTTGTTCGTGTATGGAGCCATCATAGCCATCATATTGGTACCACACCACGGATGTTCTTGAATATGGCCCCTATAAAGAGAAATAAGATCATGATATGCGTCACTCTTGTGACTCCTTTCCTGGCGACCATAAACATAAAGCATCCGGGTCTTATGATATTATAAGAAAAGCCAAACGCAATAACACTACACGGCTATTGTATTTGAGTTAAGAATGATAACCTACAAACACACACCAATTCTTTACTGCTTGTGCTCTTTTCATTAAAAGTTATTGACACAGAGGCAGACTAATATTATAATACAATGAGCGTTGGAGGGGCTGGGCCGCTGGGACATGGGGTGGAGAGTGAGGCTGTGAGGGACACTATCCACTGGGAATATGGAAAAATAACTTGTTTACACCCAAGGTTTACACTTTCATTTACGCCTGTGACGTAATCAAGTCGAACAGATGGGTATCTCAGGGTTTACACCGGCGAAAGTGCTTTGTGGATCCCCCCATGAACTCATTGAACTGTAATGTATTTCAGAAAGCGCCGTTGAAAAATCCAGAAAGATTCATCAAAACAAGTTAATTAATAAATTCGACGACAACGTCTCAACAGGAAAAAGACCGTCGACACTTGAGGCATGGCACGGGAGCCTTGATTGTGTGGTTATAACAGCATAGTTTGGTGTTTTTACATGATAATAAACTGGTTTACGGTGTGTAACATTATACACTCATAGCCCAGGACTGTGTGGATAATCTCTGCATTGTTTATTTGTATTGTCAAGACAATGGCTGCCAGCAGGGTACCGGTAATCTGTCGGTTTTCACAGTTTACAGTCGTAAGTAATATTTTTCAGTGCTGTATAAGTATTTTCGGTATTATTACAGAATAACTGGGTTTTTGGCTAGGATTGCGCAGTGTTACCACATCCGGCTAGGTCCCGGGAATTTGCCCCAGTCACTTTATGATAGTTTGGTAAATATTGAACGAATTACCGTTATTGCGAACGGTTTTTTTACCTTCATTACCCACTTATTTAGACCATTGTAAGACTAATTTCTTCTATGGCATTTCCTCTGCAAATGCCCCTTTTCCAAGATAGGGCATATTCAAATGGGGCATTTTAAAAGGTATTATTACAGAATAACTGGGTTTTGGGTTAGGATCGCGCAGTGTTACCACATCCGGCTAGGTCCTGGGAATTTGCCCAAGTCACTTTATGATAGTTTACACCGGTTATATCCCGGTAGTTTGCCTAGGTTAGGTCCCGGTAGTTTGCCCAGGTTAGGTCCCGGTAGTCTGCTGTTGTCTAGGTTAGGTTAGGTCAGGTCAGGTGAGGTCAGACTAATTTTCAAATTATGTTTGTAAAACGGGGCATATCTCGAAAACGGGGCATCTCCGAAAGAAACACCATAGAATAAAAGTGTTTTAGAATGGTCCAAAATAGTGGGTAATGATACTAAAATATACAATATAGTGAACCCAGTTCTTCTGTAAATTTACCTTTTAAAATTAGCCTGACCTTACCTAACCTAACGTAGATCGCATCAGACTACCGGGACCTAACCTGGGCAATACCGATAGTTAATATCCCGGTAGTTTGCCCAGGTTAGTTTCCGGTAGTCTGCTGTGGTCTAGGTTAGGTCAGGTCAGATTAATTTCCAAATTGTGTTTGTAAAACGGGGCATCTCCAAGAAATGTACTTTTGTAAATTTACCGTATTTTCAGTATTAATTAGTGCAAGGCCTGGTAACTATTTATTCTATTGCCGTTTTAATTTACGATGTTTTCACCTTCTTTACCCACTAATTTATACCATTCTAAAGCACTTTTCTATGGCACTTTCTTTGGAAATGCTCCATTTCCAAGATAGGGCATGAAATTAGCCTGATAATTTGTCCCTGTTAGAATCCGGTTCATTGCTCGAGTTAGTTCCCAGTTGTCTGCCCCTATTAGGTCCAGAAAGTTTGCCCAGGTCCTGATTACATTAGGTCAAGTCAGGTCTGGTCTGGCTAATTCTTGAATAGTAAAATTATTAACTATTATTCAGTGACTGAAATGACGTTACTTTAAATTTAGCATATTTAAAACCCAAGGCAAGTTTCGGCAGATCTCTCTCTAAATTAGAATGCCATCAACTTCAGAAGATGATGCATGTTGAATTTCCTTTGCTTCTAATTGAGGTAAAGCATTGTTGCTATTGTGTGTCCTACTGTAGTGACAAGGTTCTTTTCCCAACAGAAGCCAGTGTGTGCTGCATCTTCTTGCCTAATCTCAGAACCACGAACCTCGTACATCTGCAATTACCCAAACCACAAGTATTTTGGAACTTCAACGGGATTGTCTGGGAAGCATTATAATCCCAAATTTAAACGGGATAGAAAACTGAAGGTAAAGTATGAACTCTATAAAAAAAATTTCGCCCATGAGAAAAGGTGTTCAGTCAAGAAAAGTAAGAGTCTGATGAATTTGAATTTAATTAAGTATGATGTGTTGTGTATTCCTTGTGAAATGTTTGTTTATAAGTTGTGTGTGTGTGTTTTTTACTGTATATTTTGTGATGACTAAAGCATGTGACATATAAAAGCCCAAAATTACCAATGGTCAAGTGGAGTGCTTCTCTTGATCTCCCATAATGGGATTGATATATGTATCCATTACATCCCTATAATATATATGCTGGGTTGTTTACTTGTATATGTCCAAATAGGTAATTATGTTTTGATGAAGCTTTCTATACAGCAATACAAGTCATTCAAAAATTAATATAGTGATTAGTTGCAACAGTATTGTACTTAAAATTATAAGAAAAAATCAACATTCCTTTAATTGTCTGGCACTTTCTCATGCAAAACAAACATTAAGCAGTTAAAAAAAAATTAATTTTACAGCCCCCATTTACAGAAAAACTTATGCTATAGTGTAGTCTTATTCACTTCTGTAGCTTTTCCCACATGTTGCCAGCTACCTATCAGTATAACCATTATATTTTGTTTTCAAAATTCTGATGCAAACTGCAAAAATCAATTGCAGTAGCTAGATCACATCATTAACCCTTGCACATCGGGATATGGTTCATGTTAAAGGCCTGTGATACACTGTATGGCATGCATTATATTCTGCCAATGATTTTCACATTGATAAATGTCTTGTGTTTGTAGACTAACCTGAAAGGTTTTAATAAACATTTAGATTGTTTTCACAACCACTTTTAAACCACTCTTACAACCAAATTATATCTGATGAAACTCGTTCTGTCTCATCTGAAAGCTGAAGAATTATAGTTTGCAATAGTATTTTCAGATTTTGTTATATATTTATTGTTATGGAATGTATTACAATACAGTACTGTACTAAAATTTAAAAACAAGTGAAAAACAGTTATAAAACTTCCTGTTACCATCTACTGCAGTATCAGCACCCAAACAACTACTAAGCAGCTCCATTTTTGTACTCTCCTAACCATGTTGGAAGGGTGAAGATACTCTGAACTGCCTTTTCTTCATCCCATACATATACTGGATTAGAGTCATCTCGTATACTTATGGAATCAGTACTGTACTGTGAGGGGTGACAGTATGATTTTTCAAAGGAGTGTGAATGCTTATACTTTACTTAATTTCCTTTGCAGTACATAAAGATTGACTTCCCAAATCTCAGTGAGAACAAAGATGTTGAAGATATGACGCAAGATGAGATTCGTGCTAAGGTCAGTTAAACTGTCCATAGTGATTAGTGTAAGGAAATATCAATACATATAAGATTCTGCTATGTTCTGTTGAAAGTTATCTCTCTCTCTTTATGAATTATAATCATATCAATCAATTCTCCTTTCCCTGCTCTCTCCCTAATGATTTTTTTACTCATTACTTTCCTTTCTTCTCATGTAAATCCACTGCTCCTTTTCTTTTCTCTTCCTTCAATATTTCCTACTCTTTATATGTTAACCATTCCCTCCTCCCTTGTCCTTTCTTTTCACCTACTCTCTGTTTATCATCCTTTATATTGTCCCTTTCCTACACTTTCCCTTTGCCTTCCTAACACCCTTCAACTTTGCTCCTTCCTCCCTCTTCCAACTTTTTTTTCTTCCATCACTCCTACTCCTTCCCACTTGTCCCATTCTTTCTATCCTTCCTCCCCCTACTTTATCCCACCTTTTCCTCCCTCCATCTCTCCGAAGGCACGTTACACCATAATAATAACAACTCTCTCTTTTCTCATTTGCAAACATGAACTGTACAGTTGCAGACACATGTAACAGATACTTGAAACGGGCACCTCAGAGAGCATAAGGAAAGACTCGCCTCTAAACCACACCTTGTCCTTCCTTTATATGCTCAATTAGGGGCCCTGTCAACTATACATGTATTACTTGTGCACACCAGACATTTTCCCCATATTAACATGTCCATTAAACCTTTGTTTTCAGTTTGCCTAGACTGCCTCTATATCTCTCCTATCTCTCTTATGTACAGTATGCCTTTTATCAAAAACTTCATAGTCCCAACAGCGTAAATTCCCTAGCATAAATCCTACTGAGGCTGAGCCTTCTTTAAATCTTGATAAGGACAGTTTAGGGCATAAGCTCTTTCCTGTAGGACAACTATTTCGGCAAAATGGACAAGGTTTGCGAGGAGTTTGGTGTCAAAGGGTATACCGTATTCTATAACTACTTTCATTATTATAAGATTTTCTAGCATCCTACTTTATTAAGTAATTCATACATAAGATGGTTAAACTTTGGAATTGTGTGCAGATGAAGGAGAAAGGGATTCAGCCCGTGCGTCCGTGGCAGGAGAAACCACTCTTCATCTCTTCCACGTCTGATACCTTCGAGGTCTATGTACCTCCTGAAGGAGATGGCAAAATTTCTGTCACCACCGCTGCGGTTAGTATCTATGTTGGATGGTATATAAATTTTTTTAAGTTGTGCAGGTATTTTACTGCATTGCTGATTTTTATATATATTGTTGGCTGATAGATATTTTTAGAAGCATTGAACATTCATATAATTTATCCAAATATATGCAAATTTGACATGTTTTCTATATTGCTATTGGTCTTCAGTGATATAGCCAAACAATAATTCTTACTAAATCATATTGTACTAACTTGGTCGCAAATTCCTTCTCTCTTCTAGCAGACTGGCTAATTGTAACCATCTCTTAACCAATCATATAAAAGAGTGTTGAAGCATTGTTGGCCACATTAGCTCATTGGTTAATAGTGAAGTGCAATTTTTTCCACAGTTGGGGTTTATGGGCGAATGCATTGTGGAGAAATGTGGTAATATATTACTGTGTCTTACAGGGAGCAAAGCAAAAACTGGAGCTCATAGGAAAGAAAGGTAAATCAATGATGGCCATAAGAGAGCTTCGGCAATTTGATGAGGACTTTGAGGCCAACGAGTTTGCAGAGGAAGCTCAGCAGACCTATATCAACACTCATGAAGCACTGATAAAGTAGGTCCGATGTCTGATATTTTATACCTATTCATTGTCTACTGTTGCTTATTGTTCCATCTCGGATGTTGTGAGTTTATGCAGTACTTTCCCAGAAAAAATCATATTGATACATTGTCAGCAAGTTTATGTCATACTTACCTAGAAACGAGTCAATACTTTTGAGAGTGTGGGGGGGTTGAGAATTGTGGAATGTGGAGTGTGTTATGGGATGGTATGGAAGGTAGTGTGATAAGGTCAAATGTGTATGAGAAGTGCAAGATTGGAAAGGTAGGGAGTGTTTCTGGTTTCACAGAGGGTGTAGAAAAGAGTTAATGAAAATGGTGAATTCTTAGTGGACTTTGTACAGAGAGAGGGTTGTTCTTAACAAACATCTTCTTTGAGCACAAGAGATCAACAGGTATTATGTACATGGAGGGGAGAGATGAAATAGGAGAACAAATCAGCCTGATAGACTATATAGCCATAGATAACATGTGGAAGAAGGAAAGTGTTGAATGCTAAAGTGATGTGGGGATTATTCCAGTACTCAGACCATTATGCAGGCTTGTCAATAATGTAGTTCCAGCAGGCTAAGTGGGAATATGATTGGAGGAATGAAGGGACAGAGAATGGGAGGGAAGTGGCAAGTGGAAAACATGACCATCTGAATAACAAGGAGGAATAAAAAAGAAGGGTGGGCGAGGGTCTGGAGGAGAGAGACTAGTGACTGGAACGGGAACAGAAGTGGTTGGGTACAAGGTACAGAGGTAAAGGAAGAATGGGATTGTGTGGTGGACAGATGAGATAAAAGATGTAGCAGAGAAACAGAGGAAGGTGTATAAGAAAATAATTCAACAGATTATGCCAGAGGAGGTGAGAGAGTGAAGGAGGGAGTATAAAGCATTTACAAAGCAAGTCAAGAGGTTGGTAAAAGGAAACAAAAGAAGGGGAAAAGGAAGTATGGATGAATATGGAAGTTTTAAGGGAATTAATCATCTTACTTTGAAGCTTTTAGTGTGCCAGGTAGAGTGTATGGGAGTAGTCTTACTGAAAGAGTTATGGCAGTAACAGAGTAAGGTAAGTCAGGTACAGGAAGGGTTCAGCAAGAGACTAGATCTTTACAATCAAATCTATTGTGGAGAAATATCAGGGAAGGGCAGTAAGCTGTATGCCGCTTTTATGGACTTAGAGAAGTCATATAATAGGGTTGATATTAAGGGTTAGAGGAATGTGCTTATGATTTATGGAGTTGGTGGGTGGCTGCTGGAGGGGATTGAAGCATTCTATTGAGGGGCAACAGCATTTGTGCAGGTAGAGGGTGGCCCAAGTGAGAATTTTGAAATTTGTGTAGGGTCAAGACGGGTGTCATGTCATTATGGCAGTTTAATGTACATATGGATGGCTGCATACAGTAAGAGAGATGAAGGCAATAATGGGTGACCTGGGTGTGAGAATGAGTTTAAACCGAGCATAATGATCCCAGGTAGTGAGTCTGTTTGCGGATGATACTTTATTACTGGCTGAGAGGGAGATGAAGTGCAAAGGGTGGTAGATGAGTTGTAGGGTGTGTGCAAAAGAAGGAAACCAGAGGTGAATGTTGGTAAAAGTAAGTCTTAGCAAGAGCTAAATCGAAAGTACAGTACGGTAATCAAACTTTGCAAAACCCTACATGGTAAGAGTGCCAAATAGAACTAGATGTGATACAGTGTAGGGAGGTGAGAAGATGCAAGTAAAGGAGTTTAATTAATTTGGAACACTGCTGTAATTTATATTTTAAGTTCCTACTTCAATATTATTTAGTATGAAGAATAGTGAGAAAGGTATAATATACTTGTTCCTTCAATTATTATTATTTATTGAAAGTGTTTGTATTTGCACACTATTATGTAATATCATTGAGGCTTGTTCCAGACTCCTCATTGGCTGAGTTCCCTCCCTTTGTTTTTGACGTTCTCACTACTGCCACATTGTTGTCATATGAGTTATATACTGTACTGAAACTTACAACATATATTTTTGCTTCTACAGTTATGAGAAGTTGCTTATAAGATGTTTTCATTTTCTAGAGATCAGGATGTGTTTGTATGGACATTAGCTTGTCTTGAGCAGTGCAAGCACAGTTGTGACGTTTGTCTGCTCCCATGCATGCCGTCACGTCCTTTCTCCTTTCCCCATTGCCATTGGGGCTGCCCAAGAGACACTGTATTAGTTGGCTGCCTCTCATGCTACATTGTTGATTGTATTAACTTTATGTAATTTACTGAAGCCCCGAGAATCCTAGAATACCTTTCTTTGATATCCTCTCCAGTTACTTTTATTTCCTAGAAAGTTTCCCATGTTTTTAGTAGTGATTAAGGTATTGTTGTGACCAACTGAGCCACTTGTTATTCTTAACATATTACATAATGGCGACAACCTCTCCCTCTGCTGCTTTTCTCTTCATCTTGTATCTAAGCTCTGGAAGTCTATGGAGTGAAGTACAAAAGCCTGTAAGGAGTGCTGTGCAATCCTCAGAAATTTCTACTCAGGACAAGTCACACTGACACACCCTCACACATACAACTCATATATGTGTGTCTGTTGCTGGAGAAGTTGTAGGGTTGAAATATAGCCTATATGGTATAGGCAATATTTGCTGAAATGTTTGTGTTATGTAATTGGGGCTAGACTGACACCCCAATTGTAAAGAGATAAAGAAATTTAGGCTAACCAGCAACCAAGGTCCAATAGAGAATGATCAGGTGAGTAGAGAATGGGTGTTCATAGGATTTGATCCTATATGACCAAGCTTTGGGAGAGAATAAGAATCCAGGTAATCCCTCAATTCTTGAAATACTTTGGTGGTATTGCCTCCCTGGGTGAGGATTTTTGATCCTACTACCTATGGATTAAGGCACCAAACTATGTTTACTGATGATAAATTACAAAGAATTTTTCTTACAGGCTTGATGAGGATCGACTCCATCAGCTAGTAACAGAACGAGCATACCCTGGAGTGGTCCACGAGGTGAAACATAAGACTGTACGTTGGCAGTTCGTTAAGTCACTGGAACCACCTCGGGTTGTACATGTCCGTTGCACCAACATGATCACAAAGGAAAACGTCTTTGCTCAAGTCACAGTCCGCTTTCATACCCAACAGGTCAGTTTAGTACGGTATTGCTTATATCATAACCCTTGGCTAGTTTTTTAATAATACCATGCTACTATTATTCAGTACTTATATTATTTTCCTAGATATGCTCTAGTGTCATAAATGCAGTAAAATTATTTATCATACTTGAGCATATCTAGGAAAATAATATAAGTACTGAAGAATAGTAGCATAAAAAATTTACATACATGTGTCGGCAACTATCATGTCTGATTTTCGAATTTATATAACCTGATCGACACAAGAGAAAACCAGCCATCCCAATTGAACTAGTTGGCAAGCACTCACAACTCTCTAGTTAATGGCAACAAAAATTGTGGAAAACTCACAGATAAAAATAGCTAGGCTATAATGTTGTTGTTGTTGTTGATGTTCTCCCGGGGCAGAATGGCCTCCTGCCCCACAGACCCCTGGTACACTCTGGTCGCAGTGAAAAAACAAATTAAAATAAAGGAGGGGCTGGCCAGGCTATAATGTTATAGTCACTACTTTGATGGTATTGGGCTCTATTAAATGTAACCTAGTACAGTGAAAGCTCTTTTATCCGGCATTCTGTTAACCGGCAACTTCCCGTATCCGGCATTTTTTTTCATAAAAAGATAAATATAGCCAAAAAGAAAGACGTACGTAAAAAAAATAAATACAAAATTCCCGCTCGGGGTTGTAGTTGCTCCCGCCGCCGTCAGAGGTACAGCGCATCATTCCCGCCACATTTGTGTTTGTTTGTGTAGACTCATAGAGCAGAGTCAGACACCGTCAGTCCTGCAGTCGTCTGCATGTCATGTCGATGTCGACATGAAGGAATCAGTGACATTATCGCTCACTGATGATGAAATTATTCAATGAGTACTTGATGAACAATACTCAAAGTTGACCGAGGCCGACAGCGAAGAAGACGACCCAGAGCCGAAAGTGTCTTGGCAGGATGCCACGAAAGGTCTATCAGTGTTCATCAAGTTTGCTGAACAGTACCAATACAGGAACACACATGATGTCATGTCTCTTCACTGCATTCAAAATGAGTTTTTGCTACAGAGAGGAAAGAACTGTAGGCAAAGAGACATAAGGGAGTACATGAAGTTAGTGAAACCAAACGCAGCCTCTCAGCCGCCGACACTGAACACGGCCACTCAGAACTCTGGTGTAGATGTCTCAGATGACGAGCTACAGAACTGATGATGCTCAGTGTTGATCCTAAATACATACATTTGTAGATGTAAGTGTTAGATTGGTATAAGATTATAAGATATGGTATTAGTGTTAAATGTACTTAAGAATAAAGTGAATGAATGTAGAATAACGTAATTTTAAAGTACACTTTCTTGTATCCGGAACTTTCTCATATCCGGAACGTTCTCGGTCCCACTGGTGCCGGATAAAAGGGCTTTCACTGTATCTCCCATGGTATTTATTGTAGCACTGTTGACCTTGAGAGAGGGTGTTTCCTCTACCCACCCACACTGCTAGGTTGGTGATTGTTTGCTCCTTCCTCCCCTCCACCCCCATAATGAATGGAATCACACTCATTTCTCTTATCAAGCCATGACACCCTCCTTTGTCAATGAAATTACTGAGAACTCCTGGACCTTGTCTTCAATTTATGTGTATTTTTATCTTCAGTAATTTATGAATAATTACTCATTCATCAGCAATAACTATAGTATTATGTTATTTCCATCTTTGGAGCTTTACTGCAGAGTAAAAATTTAACATAATTTATGATACTATAACTTACATATGGTGGAGTGTAAAATGAAATTTTTAATTTTGAGTGTAGAACAAAATTTGAGTTGGAGAAACCTGAAAAATACATCCGGTTTTTGGCTGGTGACAGGGCAGAGTAGACGAGTTTCAAGTCTTAATAATTCTTTGAGAGTTAAATTTCAGAGACAACTTGAAATAGATTCTGGATTTATTGCTACCCACTTACAAATGCTGTATCATTTACAATGTATTACTGTACATAGATAACTGTAGAGTACAGGGAATTCAACCCTGAGCAATTTCAGTAATTTTGAGTTACTAGATATACCAAAAACTATCACACCCATTGTATATGATAATAACTGGACGTTCTAATTACATGAGAGCCAAGGGAGCTGTGGCAAATATTCCTCATTGCTAATCAGTCATTTGCTAAGCTTATTACTTCCTTACATATTGCAGATCTTGGCTGTGTATGACCGCTTTGGCCGGTTACAATATGGGTCAGAGGTGGTGGCACGAGATGTTTTGGAGTATGTTGTTTTTGAGAAGCACGTAGCAAACACGTACGGCACCTGGCGTATTCATGATAAGATTATCCCTGATTGGCTTCCTCCTCGTAGTGCCATCCACAGAACATACAGGAAGGAAAAGCAGGAGGAGTCGGAGGAGTCGGCAGAAACCAAATCCACTGAAGTATTGCAAAAGCCTGCTACTGAGCATACTGCAGCTGCTACAAATTAAGATGAAGGTACTGTATGGACTCCATTTTTCATACAGAATGTGCAGAAGTATTGTAATAGTGAAATTTATCTGAGGTGTATTAATGTGCTGGCTATATTGGGATCCAAGTCAATTTCTTTTCTTTCTGTCTCCTCACTTGTGGTACAAGGTCTTTCTGGTTGAGCACAGTCTTCTTTCTTCCCCTTTATAGACTATCCTCGCTGAGGATTATGGAACAATTTCACAGTTATGTGTAATCATCAAGAAAACACCCAAATGGTGATGATGTGCTAGGTCAGAAAGATCCTATAGTTACATGGTAGGAGACTAAGGTGAGGTACAGTTGCAGCACATATAGCATACGGCTTTGAGTCCTTGACCAGACTTCCCCTTATACACTATCAAGGACTATGTGCCATGACTGTATAGCAAGTATGAAAGAAAAGGAAAGGAGGCAGTTTGAAAGAGGAAAGGAATTGGCTCAGATTCAGAGAAAGGCCAAAACCAATACTTAATTGCTTGCATACAGGCTAGAAATAACCACTGCAGGGAGCTCTCAAATGAGAGAAGTGTTCTTTGAAAGGACTCATGACTATATAGTTTCTTCAGTTGTTTGTAATATATATATATATATGTAACTGCTGTTATAAAATTGGTTCTTTGACATATTTTCTGTTAACTGTCAGTAGAATACCGGTACAACAAACAAACGACTCTCAACAAGGAAACTTTTAATGCTATCACATACAGATGCTACAATATGGATAGAGTAAAATCTTGCCAAGAAAAAAAAAATAGTTTAAATCATCTGCAATAATGTACATATAGAAAGGTATTTTATTATGTAGCTAACAATGTATATATATTTATATAGTCTCTGACCCTACTCCTATAGAAGTACAGTATATATGAAAACAGCCTACCAAGTGTTCTATCTCAGTCAAGTTAGGCACAGGAAACCAGTCGCAAGATGAGCAATATTGGGCTCTATAGTAATGTGCATAAGAACCAATATGCTCTTATAATGCAAATCTATGTATATGGGCTTGCACACAAACTAGATAAATTAGTTTGAAATACATCACAGGCAGAGTTGGGCACTAAATACATTTTTTACTATATAAATCAATACAAATTTTAATAAGTATTCATTAATACATGATTTGCTTGTTGAAGCCATGACAATAATACTAACCACTTGCATTGAAGTAACTTGTGACTTGCAATATGTTCAAGGTTGTCAGATAGATGACGGATTTATGGCTAAATGAAGTGGTAAAAATTATTTGCATTTTAATATTGAGTACAGTATCTATCTATAGCTCCGACGCCTCGTTCCCTCCGGGAACTCCTCCAAGGGGGTGGCCACGGCAGAAGTGTCTCCAGTTCTCCCTGTTCCATCACTCCCTCCTTACTTGTTCAAGCCCTCCTCTGCCCCTCACGTTTCTCTCCTTTACATACTCTTCCACTCTGTTCTGCCATCTAACTGGAGGTCTGCTTCTCACACCAGGTCCCACAACTTCACTTCCATACACCTTTTTTACAAATTCCTCGCTTTGCATTCTCTCTACATGTCCAAATCCATCTCAGTGTATTACGCTTCACTCTCTCAACCACTCCACACTCGATACCAATTGCCTTCTCACTCATACCACATCTCTCGTACACACTTTCATTTCTTTCTCCATCCCACCTAGACACCCCACATGCTCCTCTCAAGTAACTCATTTCCACAGCACCTATTCTAGACTGATGTGCCCTACTCCATGTCCATGTCTCTGATGCATATGTCAGTGTCGGCAGGATTATACTATTTCTCAGTCCCCTTTTCACCTCCATACTCACACTTCTACCCTTCATAATCCTTCCCAATGATCCTATGACCTGTCTACCTTTCACTGCTGTCTCCCTAATTTCTCCTTCCATACTTCCATGTTTACACAGAACTGTACCCAGGTACTTAAACTCCTTCACTTCCTCCATCCTCTCACCCCTCAGAATTATCTCACACTTAGTCCCAGTTGGTACTCCCTCTCTGTAAGGTGTAGCAAAGTCAATCACTTCAGTTTCTGCTCTCTCAAACACCATCACTTTACTTTTACCAACATTCACCTTCAGTTTCCTTCGTTTACACGCAGACTGAAATTCGTCTACCATTCTCTGTAACTCCCTTTCACTCTCAGCCATCAACACAGTGTCATCCGCAAATAAACTTGCCACCAAGGACCAATTTGCTTCATTCAGCCTCAATTTCACCCCCAGACCATTCACTTTGGCTTTCATCTCTCTCATACAACCATCCATATATATATGGAACAGTCATGGTGACATAACACATCCCTGTCTGAGCCCTACACTAATATTAAAATTCTCACTTAGATCACCCTCTACCCGTACACATGCTGTTGCCTCTGCATAAAAGGCCTCAATGCCTTTCAGCAAAGACCCCCCCAACACCATAAATTCTCAACACCTCTGACATAGCTTTCCTATCAACCCTATCGTATGCCTTCTCCAAGTCCATGAAGGCAGCATACAACTTTCTACCCTTCCCAATATATTTCTCCACTAATGATTTTACTGCAAATATTTGGTCCACACATCCTCTACCCTTTCTGAACCCTCCCTGCTCCTCACTAACTTTATTCCCTGTTACTTCAATCAGCCTCTCGGTAAGAACCTTCCCATACACCAGTGTTTCCCAAACTCTTTTTGCCGTGACCCTGAACACAAATTTATTTTGGCCTGCCGACCCTCAATGACGATTTATATTCCACAATTACACTAAGAAGGCTTATTCTCCTATAGCTACCACACTTCTCCTTACTCCCATTTCCCTTATACAAAGTTTTAATTATGGCTCTTCTCCAATCCTCTAGCATCTCTCCCTGCCTCCAAGCCAATGTACATATAAGCAACATCCACTCCACCACTACCTCCCCCCCCACACTTTAACATTTCAGCAGTTATCCCATCCACCCCCAGTGCCTTTCCCATCTTCAACTTTCCTATTGCTTTCCTAACCTCTTCCCTCCCTGTACCACCTGCCTCCATCCCCATGCATGTCACCACCGCTGTCCCTCCATTCATCAGACCATCAAAATGTCTCTTCCACACTTCTTCCACTTCCTCACTTCTACTCACAGTAACTCCGTCCTCTCTTCATTCTCATGCTACCAGACTTTCCTTCTCCTCTTTCTCTTTTAACCTCCTTCCAGAATAATTTCTTGTTCTCTTTAAACTTTTCACTCAGTTTCCTGCCAAACTTCTCATCCACTCTCCTTGTACTCTCACTCACCATCCTTTTCACTTGTCTCTTACATACATTATATTCTCTCTTCCACCTCTCTCTCACTTCTTTCGACACATTCCTCTGTAATGTTCTCCTATATGCCTTCCTTTTCTCCTCTACGTCATCTTTCACTTCTGACCACCAAGCACTCCCTTTCTTGCCCCTCTTCTGTGACATATATCCCACTACCTCTGCTGCTGTCTTCAATACTATTGTCTTAAACATTTCATACATATCATTCACTCCCACTCCCTCCCCCATACTCAGCCTTGCATCCTCCAGCACCTCACCCACCCTCCTCTTTTATACCTCTCTGTACTCAGTGTCATTCAATCTTCCACTTGCCACCTGCCTCTTGTTCTCCCCTTCATCCCTCCTACAGTATTCCCACTTAACCCTGACCTTCATCCTTACTAAGACAGCAAAATGGTCAGAGCACTGAACCATTCCTCTCACTACTTTCGCATCCATCACATCTTTCCGTAGTTTTTCATCCACTGCTATATAATCAATTAAACTCTTTTGTTCTCCTCTATCATCCCTTCTCCTCCATGTATACCGGTGGATCATCTTGTGCACAAAGAAGGCGTTAGCCAAGAACAACCCCCTCTCAGCACAGACGTCCACCAGATATTCACCATTCTCATTCACTCCTTCCACACCCCATTTACCAACAATACTTCCTACTATCTCATTTCCTACTTTCCCATTCATATCACCCATCATTACAATCTTCCTCCCACTCTCAAACTTCCTCAAACACCCATTCAACTTCAGTACAGTAGACTCTTGATATAACTGATTTCTGATATAATGATCTCTTTGTTCTGGCTGAACTAGCTACAGATATACCGAATATTGCTCGGTATGTACAATGAATGGGATGAGCAGAGTGAACATATTATTCTTCCTCTGTTGATTTATTTCATATTAGAGGAGTAATTGGCTGGAAATCATACCATATGTGTATACAGAATTGATTAAAAGGTTGGGAAATGGACTGCTACAGAACTGCTTAATTTGAATTATTTCCACTGGTTCTTCAGTTTCACTATCGCACTTTCAGCACTGACCAAATACATGCAAAAGCAGAGGAGGGAGGGAGAGTGTACATTCTTCTGTACTTTTGAATGAGTGACTGAACAAACGACTCCCTGTATATATCGAACTCTGTTCTCTATAGGGGACAGAAATACTGACCATCTTTTATAACTAACTTTCAGATATAACTTTGGGCCCTTCCCCCCAAACTGATTCGTTATATCGAGAGTTTACTGTACTTAAATACAAATGTATTTTAATACTGCCCAGCTCTGATCACAGGATGAATATTACATGTATTTTATGAATTGTGGGAAACCATTAGACGTTATATTCATATACCCTGATATTTGAATATACATGTATTCTGTACAGGTTCTAAAAAATTATTCGGCACCCCATGCTCCAATACTCTCCACAATGATCACCGTTATAGATGGCCTGAATACGTGTATAGGCGTCTTTTTGTTGTCCATCGGATACGAAGCTTGCTTGGGTGAAATCAAGATTTGGTGGGCGGTACTGTTTTTGTCGGGCTAAGGGATACAAAGAAGCGCAAAGCATACAACCACTGAAACCAAGTCCATCTTCGGATCCAAGCAAGCAAGGTCCAGAGCAGTGATTGGGGCAGCTTGCCTGTTCTTGGAAATGTAAATGGCAGACCTCAAGGACATGAATTTACATGAATTTTAATTGCAACAGGCTGTAAAATAGAGCCACTTCAGCACAAATAGGCTTTCATGAAACTAATTGCAGTTTAGAGTACATTATATGTTCATTCCTGAAGGCACATGAAAGGGATAATATTGCATATTAAAAAAATTAATTTGGCTGTGAAGGATCTTATGGCACTCTAATGAATATGAAAGATGGAGGTAGGACATTAGAGGGTAAAGGAAATTCAAACTGTAGGATATTAGATACTGTGCAAAAGGCCGGTAAGAGTCAAAAAGTGCATGAAGCGTATAGTGGAGAACATGGGGTACTCCCTGAGAATATCAGACAGGGAAGGGGTATTGCTCTGGGAGAAGAGGGAAGGGAAAGCTTGCTACCAAGCTGCTTGATATAGGGGACAATGAACAAGGAGATGGTGGACTGTATACAATCTGAGTCTGGCAACTCTGACAGAGGTGGGGGGGGGGGGTTACCCTTTTCCATCAGAAAGTCATGGGTAATTCTAGTGTGGCCAAGTCGTAAACGGGCCATAGCAATCTCCTATTGCATATTGAGATGGGCTGGAGAGTGCCAGGGGTATGCTGAAGATTTACAGTTCGTAGCTTGTTAGAGGTGACTGACAACCATTTGCCCTGCCAGCGTTGGGTAAGTAGACTCAAGATGAGTGGATAGTAGTCCGTGGCAGGAATATGTCGAGGAGTGATACACCCTGAAGAGGCAACCGAGTCTGCGCGCTCATATTGCATATAACTGTACTGTAGGTTTATACTGCTTTTCCCTATGCTCACCTATCAAAATATATGCTCACCATGGTGATACTTAAGAGGCATATAGGAGTCAAAATTATTGAGAACTTTAGCGAATTGCATCTTCATCTAAGTTTTGATAGTTATGGGGTGGTTTGACCTGGTCCAGATTTGGTTAGGTTAGGTCTGATTAATTCTATAACCTTGCTACCTTTATATGGGGAGAGTTAATTATTGTACTGCATTGCAAATTTAGTTTATTAAGCATGTGTTTAACATTTCAAGTTCTGTACCACAGATACTGTATGCACTTCCTCTTAGCATCCCTATCCCACGCTTGATGACAAACACTTAATACGCATCCATGTCAGTTTTTGTCCACCTATACCAAGCGTCCCCAAGACTGTCTTCGTATCCCAATCCCTCGCTTGGACAACAGGACGCCTCTCTCTGTGGCATAATGTATGGTGCTGCAAGGGTGCCAAATAACTTTTTCGAGCCTATACATTGTTGACCAAAACAACATGCTGGCAGGTTTACTAGACTAATCATATCCATGTCAAATGTTTTATATTAAAAAAAAAAAAAAAAAATTATGCCTAACATTTACATCACAACCAACTGTTCCAAGGACGACAAAACGCATGAATATAATTCAGTACTAAGCATAAGATTATGCTGAATCATGGTCTCTTCGTGTATCTGAAATACATAATTATGCAGCAAAGAGCCAGACTTGACTTTTCCTTTTTGCACTTAAAAAATCCTGAAAATATTCTCAATCTGTTGAATATACAACATACACTGACAAGATGCAGATATTACTCCATGTGTGGTCTAGTGGGGAGAACTCTTAGTTGGAGTCCCAAGCCAGGTTGTTGTTGAAGTCCCTCAAGCTGTCTGACCGAGCAGCCCCGAACCCCTGAGGAAGGCCATGGTCTGAACCGGGCTTTCCCACAGTGTCCTCGGAGAGTGTATGTTGTGTTGTTGGTGAGTGTGGTTGTGTGCATTGCAGTCTTCCATAATGTGTTTAATAGAATGGGGTGCTGTGCCAGAGAAGGAAGCTATGGGGGCCAAACCATCACAAAATCCCCCTGCCCCTACCAAGGGGGAGCGAGTCCCTGGGAACGGCTTTGGTCACCCGGGCAATACCCACGCCAGGTATTCTTGCTTAGGTTCTCTGAGGGAGATAGTCATGAAGTTTTTAACTGTCGTACTTTCACTGCAAGTAAGTTGGCTCCCCTACATTATATCACTTAACTAAAGTATTCCAGTCTCAGGCTCTTACCCCTGAGTGGGTTAATATGGGACATGGATGTAATTCTTTGCCTTTTTGAAAACAAGATACAAGAGTATGAAAAATATCAATGATATGATGTAGATAATACAAAATGTGTATAAATTTTAGATAATTCATTATTTGGAAACCACAAAATGTTACTGAAATATGAGAATGACAAATATAGCAATGCATGGAATGTCGGATAAAATGTGAAATTGACACAGACTAGACATAATGGAGTAAAGCACAGAGTAACGAAGGAACAATATTTTAAGTAAATGTGCAAGTGCAGAGAGCAGAGAAGTGGTTAGAACAAAGATCTAGTAAATCTACTTGAAGAGGAAAAACAAACTATATTTACACACATAACCAACCACTTCTCAACTGCCTACAGTGAGCTCAGTATTGCCACCTCGCACGTTAAGTATTGGTCAGACCTCATTATTTTTACACTAGGAACGACATGCCAATTTGCTTCTGTCAAATTTTATGGAGTGGTTACACTACTGAATATAATGTACTGTCCCAATTCTTTCACTGCAAAAATTTTAGGGTCTTTACTTACATTACACTGGTGAAAATACAAGGAATTTGGAATAACCATTGTTTTTTAAATTTACAAATGTGGAAAAATTTTCAATACTGTTACCTGCTTCTGCAAGTATCAAATTCACTTTACTTGTAAAATATTAGGTGCAAAAGGTGTACTGTACCTGTAATGCAAACACTTTGTTGTGGGATCTACAGTGCTGGGTGATGTCACCATGCATATACAGTAGCTACAATAAACATTAATGAAAATCATCACTTATTCAAGTTTTTTACTGTTAATAATTGGTACATCCTCTAGAACGTCTCTTCACTTCCTTCAGCCACTTGGGCAGTGACAGGGCAAGTGTTTGTAGGATTTCTGGTGATATCTTTGTCCACGATTGTCAATTTCCACGTGGGTCACGCCTGGCCATGGTTGCCAATTTAGCACTTTTTTTCTCTAGCCTAGAGGGATAATTTCTCATGACAACGAGCGAGTTGTGAAATATAAGATTGGCTATGTTGATCTATGTGTAGTAATACCATCATCAAGTGCTCATTGCCCTCCAAAGTTCCTCTAAACTTTGCCTGTATAAAACATGCTAAATTGACAACCATGGCCCAGGCGTGGCCCACGAGAAAATTGCTGTTGTGGGCAAAAATATCACTAGAAACTCTATATAAAAACCTGCCCTGTCACTGCCCAAGCGACTGCAGGAAACGAAGAGACATCATGGAGGATGTACCAAGTATTAACAAAAATAAAATTTAATTAGTGATGGTGTTTATTACTGTTTATTGCTGTTATGTGCGTTATGACTTCACCCTGCAGATAATTTTGGAATTGGTGTCTGTTTGATTCACTGTTGATAATTCAACAGAGTAGCAATATGTGAATATATTAGTATGGATGTACTGCCTGTACCCACACAAATGTCTGCTTTCTAGTTGAATCAGATTCCGATCACTGCCAATAGAGCTGTTTACTTGGGAGACAAGCATACAAACCACTAAGCCATGGATGTTTCTGAATTATATAGTCTTGGATGAATAACAGAAGTTTTACTGCATGACTATTCCCAATGTATTTAGAGGCGCATGGAGATGACATAGATTTTTGGTAGCTTGAGTTTTCGACCGCTGATATATTAATTATCACATACTAACACTACATTCATCAGCGTAATCATCATCGTCATAATAATCGTCTCCAATAATACAAATGGCGAGGATGATCGGTAAGTAGTTTGCAGGAGGTTATGACTCATAACTTATTAGAATAAGAAATAAGTCACATGAACATGAGAAAACACCAATAATACCTGCACAGAAGATCCCTAAGGCAATCGAAAACTCAAGGCCAGCTCTAGTTTCTTTACAAGAAATGAATGATTACATTGAAGAGTGTGAAAAGTAAAGCTGGGCTATCCCAGATTTTGAAATGGTTCCCTATTTAGGTTTCATAATGCATTTTGTATGCAATACAATCATTAATTATCCAACCTTAACTGATACCTTCAAAATAAGTATCAGAACTCATTAATGAACACAAAGCAAAAGTATACAACAAAGACAGGGTTTGCAGCCTTAAACCTGAAGCCAATGCAATGTACCTTAAGATTGAGAACATTGTGTCTATATTATCTACACAGGGAAATGATGAAATATGACCACAGAAAGTCCAGCAGGTACTTTTAACGCACGCATGCACTTCAACGCTAGATATATCTTAAACAAATAGATAAAATTTTAAACAACTTAATATGTACATCATCCAAGCCATTCCTTGTTATTCCAGATCCTTTAGGACAACTCTCTCATACACAAAATTCTTTTCACTGAACTGCTTAAAATATTTTATATGGCATTCTGAAAAACAAAACAAAAAAACAATAGCTTGTTTTACTCCAACTGAAATAAAACAAACCTCTATATTCAACACTTATTATCTCCAACAGCAATCACTCTTATGTAGCCTATTCCACTACCATGCTGGGATCACCGACCCCACTTGCTGTATAATGATGATGCACAGTTAACAGCAAGGAGAATCCAAGTACAAATGTTTATGTGTATAGTGAAAGACAGATAAAGTAACAGACTATGATACTGTGGTGCACTATCAGGTCCTGATATGACTAGTTCATGGTTGAGAGTGGGAGGAAAGGGAGGGGCGGGCTGCTCCAGGTTCTGCCGTCACCCCCACACGGCTTGGATCCTATCACCATCTACCCTTAGTAATCTCCCTTATGCCACTAATATTATCCTAAGTAACCTCCCCTCAGAAAAGGTACAGCAGCAGCACCTTTTAGTGAACTACCCCTTCCCACACAAATTGCTTGCAGGGATGTTCAGAACCCAATCCACTGTTAGATCTTCCCTCTCGTTACCTTTGGTAACCTCTGGATGGTCCTCTAAGCCACTAACCTTAGTAACCTCTATATAGCTCTCCCCTAGATCTACATCAAATTCAGCACAGTAATAATTACAATAATGCGAAAACTAGACACAAGCCATAAAGGACATTTAGTACTTAGATGGAAATGGACAAATGATTGTAAAATTGGCACATGCAATAAAATACAGTAAGAGCATAAAAAAGATGAAAATAAATACACAGTGAGCATAGTCAACACAAGTCACTTTGGACTAATGTGACACAACAGAGAAGCAGCCATTTGGGGGAAATACACAAGATCTATTGTCAAGGTTACAAATGTAAATACTGTACACACATATTTCAGAAACACACACATGGGACACATCACACCACACAATGAAGACCACATGGCACTAAATTACACTGAGAGGCATCTGAGAATATTAACATGAATGGGGAAGTGACAAACATTACAATTTCAGAAAGGTAGCAGATGCATTTTGGTTAATAGATAGTTTTCAAGGTTAAAAAATGATCACAATGCTAGTACCAAGCCCAAAGGGATCATTTGCCACTATGGCAGACATGAGAGGTGTAAAGAAACTAAGCAGGAAAAAGGGGGTAAGATCAATCTACAAAGAAAAGCTATTTGGGGTGGAAGGCAGGTTTGGGACTAAAAGTGTATGTGGCATGGGATAAAAAATATAGGAGTTTCGCAAATATGCTCAGCTGGAATGTGAGGACAGCCAATGACAAAAGAAAGGATGGGAAAGACGACCAATGAGTAGCTCTCGGGGAAGAAGGATATTGAGAAAAATATTTAATATAAAAACATAAAAATAGCAAAGTGTTATCCTCATCAAGGACAAAATGGGAGGCGAGGGTAATCTGTAATGTCAGGAGAGCAGAAGAGGCACCCTCCTCTTTAATCACCTCCCTCATCCTACAGGGTCTTCTATGACTAAGGCAGTCTCCTTTCTTCCTGTTATATTAATTGCTTATTAATTATTCAATATTATTCCTACTGAGATAGACCATCCAGATCATGTCACTCCACTGATGTTATAGGAAGGAAATAGCCCCTGCTCACACTATATTTGCACACAGTGGCAAGTTAAACTTGAGATCCACAGCAAGATGGTATGTCACAATCTTAGTAATCCTAGTACAGCTCTCACTTACCATCACATGTTGTCACTCTCTTCCAAGTCTAACCATGCCACCATCAATGCCATCCTCACTCTTGACCTAACTACAACTCTTACTTGGGCCTCCCTTGCTGATAATCCTCACCCCAGGTCATGACATGTCATCACAAAAATCATTTGGCCACCATCTTAACCCTGAAGCAGCCTGCACCATGCTGTCACCAGCCCTCCACCACTCACTGCGCACTATGGGATAAGTTACCTAAGGTCTTTAAATATGAAATGGACAATAGAAACCTTCAGGACTATTTCTCTTCAGTTATGATACAACATTTCTAATGGTTGTAGATTATTAAGGGTGAGGGAACACAGTAATTACAGTATGTTACTTGGGATGAAACCTTTTAACTATACTGTATTCCTAATTATCTAAAGTCAAGACACTCATTCATGCATACAAAATTTTTGACTGAGGGAGGGTGGCAATAGAAAGTTAGGTCATACATTTTAATCTCTTCCACTTAGTGGAAATTTATGCAATTAGGTGTTTCGTTCTGCCTTTTTGTTTTGACAGTTGACTATCTTGCAGAACAATGGTAATGCAATTATCTACTCTGGTCATCCAAATTTTTGTATTTTAAGGTAAATATTGCAACAAATGACAAACTACCATGATTTCAGCTACATTACATGGTGCAAATACTGTACCATGACTTTGTATTAATTACATTAATAGAAAAAAAATACAACTCATCTTAGTCAGCAAGAAATACAGAATATGGAAAATACAAAATTTAGTGGCATTACTTGGAGTTCATGTTTTCCTGTACTGGTCATGATGCGGCGTAAGTTAATATTTCACAGAATTTCATTCTATCAATGTCCTTAACATTTCTTGCTTCTTTTTTTTTTACTTACAAATAGCACATTTACATTTGATATATGGCAGATGTCATTTACTGTTACATATAAAAATCAGTAAAAAATGAGTATAAGTGTTCTCGTGACACCTGCAAAAATACAGCTTTATTTATAAAACAAAAAGTACAAATATTACCATAGTAAATCATGTGACTTTATTACCACGATTGGACGTCTTTGCATAACACACCACAAGCAAAACACCTCCTTGAAAAATAAATAGTGCTTTTACAATTTTTCATTAATTATGTCAGTGTTCTATATACTGTATACTGTACAGTATATAATATACATACAGTAACCTCCCCATAAGTCAGCATTATATTAGTTGGATTACATGTAAATCAGCATCGCAAGAAGAAAATTTATTATTTTCTTAAATTAGTAAATAACCGAGAAAAGTAGTTTTAAAAATAAGAAAAATATATAAGATGCTTTTAAAAGAAAATTTTTGGCCCAAACTGTTTTGGCATCATACTTTCAACGGCAGTGACTCAGTGATCAATCTAGCATCACAATAAAAGTGATAAAATGTTTAATGCCTGTATTTTTTTGTTCTTTTTAAACATCTTTTCCCCACTTATATGTGAGCTTAATGGGGTTGATAGGTTTTGAGGCCTGTACATAAAGTATCAAAAGATTTAGTAAATTTTTAGCTGGTAAGCTGAGAATTTCATGGGCTTGTAGGAGGGAGTGAAAGTGAGTGAGACCCATTTTATTGGGTATTTCTGTCCCTTCCCGTTACTCTGAATCAATTTTATTATCCCTGGCTATCGAGGTCCCCATCCCTGGGGGAAGGGGGAGTGAAGATACTGATGATGATGATGAATATTTTAAGTGATACACTACAGTACTGTAGTCATGTATATAAAAAAGTAATCTTGAACCTTTCATGAAAACTTTATCCTACCACAAGGCCCATTCTGCCAGCTTGGATTACTCCTTGGTTTTGTCTGGAAACTGTTATGTAAAAACTAAAATTTTCCCCACCCCAGTACACTACCAAATTTCAGAAAAATTAGGAAAGTGGAAGGCGAGAGTGCACACTGATCCAACTTATGGGGAGTTTTCCTGTACACACTGTATACAGTATTATCGTAAGGAGTAGTCCTGTGTAAAAACATAATAACATTAAAGTTCAAAGAAGATATGGAGGAAAGAGCATGGTACATGACTATAATATGTACAGTAGAATTCCAATGATCCGACTTCCAAACATCCGATTTGTCCAAACATCCGACTTTTGCTTCAAATGTCCCAAGTCGGATAATTTTTAAAATCTTCCAATCAACTGACCTTCCCACGATTAAATATTTTGCATTTTTCCTGCTATCAGTGTGACGTGTTAGTATTGCAAACCTCAGCTAACTGAGGATGTGGCAGGCAGACTGTATTGGACTGTGTACAGTCAATTCAAACAATGACTGAAGAAATTATTGACATGGTTGTCAACCCAGATGAAAAACATAACATAGACAGTAAAGATGATGAACATGCAAAAGTGTCATGGAGTAAAGCACTAAAGGTTTGGCAACTTCCATTTCTTTTATGGAATCACATGATGAATTTCTGAATCAGGAAGTGAGGAGTCTGTACGTATTGCACTCTTAATTTTTTAACTGCTAGATGAGCATCAACAAAGCAGTTAACTTTGCAGGAAACATTTAAAAGAGCAAAAGAGCAAACAAGTTAATTTGCAAGCCTCAAATTCCTACAACATGTATTACTTATTATTGTAGGTAATTGTCCATATATCCGACTTTTCTGATAATCCGACCTCCCTCAGGATCCACCAAGGTTGGATAATTGGAATCCTACTGAATGATAATAGAGATGTATTTTAATTATTCCGGACTGAAATTTTAAAAGTTCATTAAGTCTTTATCTTTGTATATATTTCTAAACTGTCATACAGTATAATGATCAATTTCTTGTTAAAACTGACTTTGATTTTATGCACACATAGAAGAGAGATGTTTTAGAAAAATTGTGCACTATAGGAAGTTCAGAGTAGCCTTTTCTCAGCAAACATGAAATACAGTATTCTAACAATCCTGATAATGAATATGGTGCTCGCTAGTCACTACACTACAGTAACACTGATAAAGTCTGAAACACAACATAGGAACAACAACTAGAAAGAGAACAGCATATAGAACAGATACGCTAAAATATGAGAACAAATATACTGTACTGTACTGTATATGGATTGCTTACCTCAGTATATTATTATTTTTGTACAGTGTACAGTATTCATATTGTTTTTCTAATCTGATATTCAAGAAATAAAAGGTGAAATTAATAAACATTAAGATTTCACACAAACCGTATTTATGTACCAAACATTTTAGTAATTTCTTGGAAGATTGATGCCTCGTGAAATAATTATTAGATAACATTACAGAGTAGTAAGTATAGAGGCTTGCTACAGATTACTAAGGATACCAGAGCATTATTACGTGACGTGTTTCAATAAACTGCGGGTCCAGCAATGACACACCAGTCATTATCACACAGATGAAGAATGTATACGAGTTATAATTATCACACAAAGAAGAATGTACAGTACATTGAGTATCACACGCAAGAATTCTTAAAGTTATCACATAGATTTACAAGGATTTTATCACTATCACACAAACTGGCAAGCAAATTTGTTCTAACCAACCAAAGAATACAGTCAAGAATAGTTTTGGTTTGCAGCGAAATGTTACTCAGCACATTAATAACTGTAAATACTGTATTGTAATGCTAAGTGACTTATGGTCCTCCTAAAGGGAGATACTAGTTAGGAACAAGAAAAACACAAAATTCATGAGTACATTGACCATCATGGCCAATACTGCAGTTCATATATGAATGACCTGGGAGGTAAGTATGAGACTGAGGTAGTAACTTGAAACTAAACCAAACTCAGCACCACACAAACCGTGCAAGACTCATATAATTATTTTTTATAAAGATCTAGTACATGTGAAACTTTCATAGCCTAATGCTAGTAACACATTACAACTCCAAAAAAATATATATACTGTACATGGTAAAGTATCAAGACATTTTTATTTGTCCTGCTACAGTATATGTATACTGTACTGTAAACATTATCTATCTATCTATCTATAGCTCTACTCCTCGCTCTCTCATGGAACTCCCTCCATGGAGATGATCAGATCATGGCAGAGGAGTTTCCAGTTCTCCCTGTTCCAGCACTCCTTCAACTCTAGATCAAGCCTTCTTTAAAAGTGAAATAATTCAAAAGAAATTTAATATTAATATTCTAGTACCACTGAATTAAAGTCATGTGGCCCCAGCACCATAATAGTATCATAAATGACCATTACCAAGTACAGTATCTGTGAGGCATTATTAGTAATATGAAAGTTTCACAAAAACATAAAGGTAATACGTACAGTACAGTATAATTAAGAGTTAGCTTTTGTTATCTCATTTGCACATAAACTTTCAGATGCAGAACATGGAGAAAGATTTCATTTTTCACTTTTTATAAATGAACAGGAAAAATAACTAAGCTCAGAAAAAGGATGATGAAGATACGTCTATAAATAATTGATTATTGCACTAACACTTACACTCTAATATGCACAAATCTTGACGGTAATTCTTGACTAATAAGATGTATTTGGTACAGAAACGAAAGACTACAAGTATACTAATAGTCTATGAATAATCTTACAACCACCAGATTCAAAGTGATGGCTGCTTGATTAGTTCTGTCATTTAAAGGTATTTAAATAGAAGGCAAGAGAATGTATGAGTTGGTCAAATACTGTACAGTATTCAATACAAATATACAGAACATCTCTGGAGTAAAGAATACTATTTTGGCAAAAGATTCCTGAATACTTTTTCAAATCAACTTGTTCCAGAAAGGCATGCCCAATGTGTAACTGTCCCACTGTTTATTTTGTTTCCCAAAACTGCACTGAAGTTAACAACAGTTGTGAATTGGATACGTCTCCTTGAAGCAATCAGATCTTGAAATTCTCTCCAGAATCACTTACCAAAGTGGTCTTTTATTCTGATGAACACCCTACGTAGGCTAATATCAACTAAAAGTGATGCCGATAACTTGCATTTCTATGGCAATATACTGTCTCTATTGAAAACCGTAATTAACACACCTGACAATAATCCCATAAAATGGGCTGTAAATGAAAATTTACATTTACCTGCTAGACTATTTGGTAAGTAGGCTACCATAGTAAAAAGTAAATATTTGGTTAAGTAGTAAAAGTAACATACACTTTTATCAATACAGGTAACAATACAGTACTCAACACAGTCATAGTTTTTAAATAGATACAAAGCAGCAGCAGTAAAAGTCAAGTCAGGCTGCTTTTGTGTTTACGTAAGAACATCACAGGAGGTAGTGGTGGTAGGATTAGTTTACAAGAACAAGACTCCTTATGTAGTATTTTCGTACAGAAGAAGATTTAGAAAGCCACTGGAAAATTCTTAGTCTGTATTATCATGACTAACTAACCGTACTATGAATGTACGGTATAGGTGGTGTAGGCTAAGGTATCAATACAAATTTCAATAATCTGTGTACCAATAACCAATATACAAATAAAAATATTGAGATGTAATATTGTAGGATAATTTTATACATTAATGTCAGCCAGTATATTTGCTGATGTAATTAATGTACAAACTAATCATTTTCAAGTGGCTCCCCAATGAAAACTGTGAAAGACTTGTGTTTCTATGACAAAGCCCGGCTGGCCACTAAAAACACAACAAAATTATATGAAAAAGGAGCTCTTCAAATACACTTCTTATAAATGTAATACAGTACAGTGCTTCTGGCTTGCTGCTCAATTATGAATTTACTATATTCCATATGTTGGCTACTTTTATTTTCTTTGTAAGGCAAAGAAAATACTTTATGGTATGTATCATACACTAAATAACCATGCTTCAGAGAACTGAGTAAGATGAATGTATTTTCATTTATACATGTGTCAATTATGAGAAAATTAGAGCAATTTTTGAAGAACATCCATACATAGCAAATAGTAAAATACATTTAGCTTATACAATCTCCCAAACAGTGAGGTTGTATAAATTGCATAATGGGCATTACAAATGTGAAATATAGAACACTAGTACTAAGGTTTTGAGATGATAGACAAACATATACAATAATCAAATGTAAAGCTGTGTTGAGATTTGACTAGTCCATTAATCCTCCCATTAGTAAACCTTATACAGTATATCTCTTGGGGACCATAGCATACCGTTACTCTTCTCACTTAGCATCCTGATCATATACAATATCTTTTGATCTAGTTAACCACCACATCATTCCACTCTTTATATTTCTGTGCTGTTTCTTTAACATGTAAAGAACCCACAGCTTAACCTTATCAATGGCTCCTATATAAAATATATCTAGTTAATGCATTAACAAAATAGTGTTTCCCTTCCCAACTATAACAAATACAGTATAGTGCTGTAAACTGCACTAAGTTTAATCTGTAGTTAATAACAAAAATTTACATATACTCAGTGCAGGGCACTTCCTCAAACTGCTAACCAGAATAAAGTAAGTAAAAATATACTGTAATTCTACCTGATGACTAACTCAAAATTATCATTAACTCTTAATTAAAAAAAATATATCACTGTAAGCTAAATCTAGACCTCTAAATCAAATTTGTAAGTCAACATAAACAAAATCATTAATATAAAATCCAATTTAAAAAAAAAATCTGTAATCATGAGATATGTGATAAGTTAAAATAAGTTTAAATATATACACAACATAACCAAGTGATTTACATTCATTTATGCATTCTCAAATCAAATTGTGTTTGCAGAACAAGCAACTTGCAAGAGCTTTGCAGTAGTGGAAGGTTAGGGTTAGAGTTTGAGGAAATGCATTTACAGTGGATTATTGTTTGTGTTGCACACCACTGCATAAAACAGACTCCTCGTGGTAATTAAAAAGTAATAATAATAATAATAATAAAAAATTTACCAGTCATGATTGCCTTTCCTAAAATTCTGCACTAACTTGAATCTCAAGATCAAGGGTGAGCGATACATATTGTCCCAATACTGTACAGTAAACCCTTATAAGTTGGCTTTCAATTACAGGTACAGTAATGCTCAATAATCCTGCAACATGTGAATGAATGTGAGCCCTGAGAGTCAATCTTATGAACCAATATTACAGAGACACACAGCTATAGTTTCGCACCTTTTTTCAAGTCGGTTTCATTCGGAGGTGTTGTAGGATTATTGGCCATGACTGTACAATTGTCAGAATTGAAAACTAACACGAAAGTCTATGGTGCACACCACCAATATTTCACCATCATTCTTATACAGTACAGTACACTCAACCCTCGGCTGTCATAGGTTTGGCTAACGCATTATATGGTTATCACACCAATATAAAAAGCTGCTAATATACCAACATCGCGAAACCAAAATGATCGAAAATAGAAATTTTCAAACATACCACTCGCACCAGCTCACCACCCAGAGTGGGTAGATTCACTCCGTGATTGGTCGTGATGTCAGAGCCAGCTGAGTGCTCAATGACTGCTCGCCGCCAGCCCATCCCCGCTGCCAACATGGATATTTCCCACCGCGTGTTTCCCGTGTGTGAACAGTGATAGCAACAACAAACGTAATGCTGCTGCACCAGGCAGGGAAATCAAGAGGAAGAACCTACTTATGCTGAGAAGTGGGAAATAGGGAAGCTGATCGGTGGAGGCCAAACGAAACAAAGTGCAGCCAAAAAATATCGCATTTTCGGCTATAGCGCCGAGGTAGCAGCACCGAGGGTTAAGGGTACTGTAATACAGTATATATTGTATATGGAGTGGATGTGTGGGTATGGATGGTTGTGAACATGGAGTGGATATGGATGTTGGTGGTGGATGCAGAGTGAATGTTTATGTTTGTGTTGGTGGTGGTGGCCAAAGATCACCAGGAATAAACACAAGTGATGATGGTCAGGAAGAAAATTGTTGTCAAAAATATATTACAATTTAGTCAGTACTGTATATGCCGACGCATACCAAAAAAATAAGACCTTACTCGGCATGGTGTCATTCTACAATGCCTTTATCTAACATGATAAACAAATAATAACTAGTAAGTCAGAAATTTAGCATTATAGACAGGATGCATGCTAACTATGATGTGGGCATCTTCTAACTTTTGCTCTTAAGCAGCTTTGCCACACATTCCTTAATACCACTCCCCTCAATGGGTCACTCTGTCTGCCATATACAGTATCAGCAATGTGCTGCATTTTGACGCCTTTAAATCCCATTCATGTGCCTTTTATTCACTTCTTTTTTGTTTTCATGTGCTACATAGTGCTTCAGTATGCTTCCAACTATCCCTAAGACTAGGCTTCTTCAGGCAGGAAGACCCTGAATATTAAAGACAAAATGATAATCCTCTCAAGAAATGAACCTTGAGGTTGCTATGCATCCTGGGAGTGTAGATTTTGATATCAAGTTGAGCACATTCTCTATCAAGAAAAAATATTAATTTGTGTCCATGCTCTAACCTTGGAGAATTCCAGCCTCGTCAAGAATATCAAGAAAAGGAAAATACCAACCAAGCACATTACTTTAGATGGGTTTGGCACCACCATAAGTTGAAAAATCCCATACTGTGAGTTGGAGTCAAGACTTATAGAGGGTTTACTGTACTGATGTCCCACACAGTCTCCAGCTATATTATGTTCTCTGACACTATACAGTAATATATATATATATGTTTACTTTTACCAATATAACAATACAATCCATCACTGACTGAATACATGCACTGTCATCATTATAATTTAGCTCAGCCACACATGCAATAACACCATCACTTGTGGCATACAGTATTTCAATTGTGTTCCTATATGACAATATATACCTGTGCTTTAAATTTAAGCTAATAACAGTTATTTGTGGGGAAAAATGGATGACACTTCCATTAATATTTATATAATTATTGCCCATACAAGCCATTTTCAAGCCTTTAGAGCAAACATAAAATGTAGCATGTTATGTGAATGACCTGAGAGTGCAACATTCTGTACTGAACTGATGTGATTATCCAGGTAAGAGCAAAAACATAAAAAGCATTTTAATTGTCTACACAGTATCATCTCTATCTTTGTACAGTATCTTATATATTTCCAATCAGGAGAGGGAAGCTACTTTCTTTTTATGTAATGTCTCAATCCTTCTTAGATGTTATCTGAGACAATGACCAAAATGTGGGGCAAGACATCTTTTAAGTTTAAGAAAATGCACACATGCATGCACATGTGCTGTACAGTACACCCAATATATGTCAACAGTTCTTTTCGAGTTCTGAATACTGTATAAGCAATTTCTACTTTTATTAATTGCTACCTGCACCATATGTTAATTCATAATCAATACAAGTTGTTAATGTACTCTCTGGTAATATAAACCACTGCTCATATTAGTTATCAATTCAGCCAAAAATGAGGCTCATGAAATATCACAAACTTTGAGGACTTGCCAGGTTACACACAAACACCCAACACAGAAGAATAATGATGGATTTTTTACCACACTTAGAAAAAATACCATTGTAGAA
This sequence comes from Petrolisthes cinctipes, assembly GCA_033782935.1. NCBI lineage: Eukaryota > Metazoa > Arthropoda > Malacostraca > Decapoda > Porcellanidae > Petrolisthes > Petrolisthes cinctipes. The sequence goes on along the minus strand of JAWQEG010000395.1, from coordinate 49,741 downwards.
AACAATTCACCAACTTAATAGTAAGTAACAAGGCTCCTGGTGGATTGCAGTAACTCACACTTAACAGAAATCCACATGCTTACCCACAAAATATCAATACCTCCGGAACCCTGTACAGTATAACCAGCAAGGCAATACCGTACTCCTAATGTACAGTACTTCTACAAAAACCTATACAGTATCATTATAAACAACAAAAACATACTTTCCATTTTTGATATAGTTGTTAGAATTACAACACTATGACATAATAGTCTGCCCAGCATTTAATAATTAAAAGTTTAATATATACCAAATATAAAACAGCTGAGGGAATTATTATCATCATTATCCTAAAATACCATGCTCCCAAAGGTTGAAACTATTCCATGGTGAAATAGGTGGCCAGCTGTCTTAACGGACCCTGTGATGTAGTCAGAATATTGGAGATAAATGAGTCCTTCAAACACTGCCATGAAACACTATCTATATAGAAAGAGCTTGTTTCGTGGCATAGTCAAGAGGAATCAGAAGCCACCAAGTCTCATACACGATCACAGGGTCCTTAATGCACTTACCTTATATGAAGGAAAATCTTTCTGGTTAATGATTTAACTATTCCTATACTCCATTCACTTAAAAAGTTGTCCAGTTGGCGAGCCAAACCCCTATTAATTCCAGTTACCCTGTGGGTTCTCCTTCACTAGTTCATGGCAATGCAGCATGGAGGCAGTTCCCCACTACACATCAAATGTGAAGTATGCTCAATCACAGTTGCTTACAATGAAAACTTTCTTAGGTGTTTTCTTTCCTCAGATTTGCTTTTATATCAAAATGTTCTTATGTACCACTGGTTTATGATTACATAAATAAGACGGTACAGTACAGTACTGTATATAATGTTATTCAAATACAGTACACTGTAATACAAAAGTTTCTTGTTACTCTCTTTGGAAACTAACATCTTCCATTGCATGGACTAAAATTTTATATTTGTGGGCTTTCCGAGGGTGACACTGCATTTTGATAAAATCACTGGCTTATGAGATAACACAATAATTATGAAAGATTAGCGGTGGTTTTTACAAGGCTGTAAGAGGGTGGGTGCCTTTAAAGTTATATTTATCTATAAATGTGTAGGCCTACTGAAGCAGTAAAATATCCACATGTCAGTAATGTTGACCTCACAATAATTAGATGTAAGAAAGGTTAGTAGAATTAAATTTGTATTTATCATGAAATTAGTCCAAAAATTTTATAAATATAAAGAATTGCCACTCAAAATTTTACAAGAGCATAGGAACTGGTGAGGGGATCAAGACCCACTAAAAACAGAGATGCACCAATACCTTTTCAAGATCTGGCACGTGATTGGTTGGTGCAAATGGACACCATACAGTAAGTCAAAAGCTTGGGAGTGTTTTTCAAAGTACACATCGTCACTGCAATCATATTTATATTTTTATGTATGAAAATGGTATATTTTATTCTTTCAAATTACTAATAAAGTATAAAGATATTAAACATTTTTGTACTGGTATAATATACTGTACTAACATTTTTAATCAGAGGTTGATACAGTTATCTAAAAATTATTATAAATCCACTAGATTGTGGTTGGTGCATCTATCATATGAGAGGGTCTCAAATAAGGGGAGAATTCAGGGAAACTGGAATTAGCAGGGGCTTGGCTGCTCAACTGGCTACTTTGAATGAATGCAGTATAGACACAGTCAAAAACTGTCCTTGCCCATTCTTTCCTAATTGACTCCTACTGGCCAAAGCTGAAGCATAGATGAAATTTTAGAGAAAAAGTAAAAGTCACTGGGACCAACAAATTAATTACCAAGTTCCATTAGTGCCCTTCTGAACTGCTTATATCACTGCCAAGTTGGAGATATACAGTGATCTGATGACTCCTTTGTCTGTATCCTACCATATTCACCATGCTAATTATTGACCCATTATCTAATCTACAAACTGTGATATTTATAAGTTTCTATCATCTTTCAGTGGGCATGTAACACTGAGGCTGACATGTATAAGAGTCAATTTTAGAAATATTAATATAAGTAACTGTTGTTACTAATTTTACAGGTAACTAATGACCCTGGCCTGTTATGGGTGTACAGTATATGAAAGCCATAAAATATACTCTTCATTTCGCTAATGGATGTAGGGGCCCAAGGCTGGACTACCTTAACCAAATCATTTAAACGAGAGAAGCCAAAGACTAGGTCGATGCTCAACAGTATTTGGAAATATCACACGGGAAATATCCTGCATAATATGTAAATTTTGTATATATCGTAAATTTTTTGAAAAATCATTAGTTCCTATTTACATCAATTATCTTGGAATTCTTAGTATCAGTTTGCTCTATAAACCCGAATTAACCACCTATCATTCGTTGTACAATAGTTGTAATTATTTTGCAGTTATCATGTAGTCAATCATGAACCACATCCTAGTGCTTTGAGTCCTGTTGGAATGCTGACTTGTGTGTTGGCAAGGGGTTGCTTGCAGTCTGTGTTGATCTCAAGGTGCTTGACACAGTGTATCTAGAAGTGCCTGGAGCCTCCTGGATCTCAGGGATATCCCTCAGGGAAATATTGATTTGAGTGCTGTCAAGTGGGGTGGTGGGATATCTTTCCAGTTCCTACTGGAGTTACACTAGGGTGTGTTTTTTGCCCCCAGTTTTTTCAATGTCTATATGGACTGGGTGTTTGGTCAAGCTATGAACTATAGCTCCAGTGGTGCATCAGTCAGTGATTTTAAGGTGTCAGACCTTGACATTGCCAATGATGCTGTGATCCTTCATTAGACACTGGAGGTTCTCGTGACTACTCTTGAAACATTACATGAGACAAAGTCATTGGATCTGTCAGTGGCCTGGACCAAGACCAAGGTCCGGGGTTTGGGGGGAACTTGTTGTATGATGGTGTACAGTCAGTGCATGCTTGTGGTAAGAACATTGAGATCTTGGATAGTTTCACTATCTTGGCAGTGTAGTCCAAAGGAGCAGTGGCTCTGATGAGGTCACTAAATGCACTGTGATCTAAATTTATAAGCCACATCCTACATACCATAATACACTACTCAGCTTTACCACTCTTCTACTATCAACAAAGCCATTTTATGATATCACTGTGCATATTATGTAAATTGTTTGATTTTAAAGAATATGAATTAAATCAGAAATTTTTTCACTGAGCTATCTGTATTATTTTTAATGCAACAGTCCCAACAGACTGGAAAGGAGCTTACTGCCTTCATTTAAAATGATCTGGCTATGGTTGCCCAACATTAGTACCCTACACACCATAGTGAGGTAATACACTGGATATGGATGTTACCTTTCCAATTATCTGAAGAATATTTGAGGAGGCTACTAACATACTGTGTCCAAAAAGCCAGCAGCTTTCAATTATATGATAAAGAAAGGAGTTAATTACCTCTACCAAAAATGCTGGAGTGATTATGTTTACTTCTCTGTCTATCAGTCTGTATGTAAAGATTTCTTAAAATGTCATTAACCAATTTTCACAAAATTTAGTAGGAAGACATGATTATGTGCCATGGAAGAAGTGATTAAATTGTGAAGGCAATTAGTGAAATGGAGATATGGGAACAAACATCCTCCATAGTTGTTGAAAATATGGGTGAAATATGGATGACTGTGTCTAGGGAATTTCACGAGTTTTGAGGATGAGAGACTTTTTGAGGGAGGGGTTGCTCAGCTTCGGCCGAGGTTTGCAGTCTCTGAATGTCCTTCTCGTCTTGCATTTGATTTTAACTGGTATATTACAATCAGCTCAACAAAACTTTGCAGGTAAATAACTATTCAATACTATACAGTGTTTGTGTAGTCGAGGATTAACATCACAAATATAGTATTGTACTATAAATCATTCACCAATAATTTTAATGACATATACTATGGAAGCATATGTTTGTTCGCCTATTATTACTTGCTTATGGCATTCCTCCAGTAGGTTTAATTTAGAGTGTCTGCTCTAGCTGGCTGCTTCATTCCTAGGACATTCCAAAGCAATTCACTGCATGTTTTTTATGGCATAGCCTTCCCCTCTGTACCCTCCCTTCAATTTGTGTATTTATGACCCCATCAATCAACTGTCCTCTTCCATTCTCTCATAACTTGGAAAGTAGGGTTGCACCATTTACTCAGTCAGTCAAAAAAGTACCAAACATCCATCTAGCCATTCAAATCACCACCCATTCTAGTCTCTTTATATCCTTCACCTTGGTTGGTCAGGTTTTACTCCAATACAGCATCACATTCCTCACACAGGCAGTACAGATTCTACCCTTCATGTGAAGAGAGAGGCTCCTCATGGTAAAGTGGGACAACAATGCATGGAACTTTTCCACCCACTTCTTGACCTTAGCAATGGAACCTGTCTCTGCTCTATCTCCTTCTATCACCTAGGTAACAATATTCCTCTGCACAATATAGGTTTCATCATTAAACTTGACCCATTCTAAATTTGCTTCTACTTGATTGTCCCTACATACAGGACATTCAAAGTTAGTAACATTTTACAGCCTACTGGGCACACCACTACATCTGAGTTAATATATAACATATTGTAAACAACAAAACTATTATCTCGGCAAACAGAGTAGCTATGCAACAACTCTTATGAAAAGCGAATAAAGGGCATCAAAGTACGTCTTAAGCTTTCAACTTAAAGGTACAGTGGACAGCAAAAGTTTCTTATGTCAATATTTATTGGTTGTTAGGGGTAATTTCCTCAAGGTGAACTTAATGAGTTATGCAACTCTGCATGGAAAATGCAGTAACTAGAATTGCTAGAGTAGTCTGAAGGGGGACAGATTAAACCAACAACACCCTCATTGTTACCAGTGAAATTACGTTCTTTCTCTGCTAAATTCTTATGTAGTTTCGTGTAATTAAAACAGGTTCATGCCTGTTTATTACACAAAACTTCAAGATGGACCCCAAAATAAGATTTGAAAAGAAAAAGAATAGGTTCTGCAACCTCCACTATCCCAGCAGGCCTATATCATGCAGCTCTCCATCAAAATTTCCTTTTGCAGAATTAATAATCTGACATCAATAGATATTTCTGCTATCAGCTTGAATGTCTTATAACGTGCTAGTAGGCTTATTGTATGTCTTGTGTCCTGTTTATTCTCATAACTTCCATTCTTTTCTAATGCATACTCCTTCTACAGTGCAGTACTATAATTTCCACCATCAGTTCTTTGTACCACCCTCAATAAACATCAAATGTCCAATAAATAATTAATCACAGTTCTGCCCTTACCTCATCAGTCAATCACAGTTTTCGCAACAATCTTCCTGCATGCAAGTCTTATTACATATCTATGATCTGTCCCACACAGTGAGACTCACTGCTTGACTCAGCAATGAAGAACTTCTTGAAAACTTAACTGACCGGTGAGAGTGCAGTTTAGAGGCCGCTGGCAGTCACCCTTCTCCCTCAATGTACTCTTGCTTATGACTTGCTTGAGAAGAGTTGATACTGGAAATAAATGGAATCAAAAGGAAGTTAATGCACCTATTATCATGTTACATATAAGATGAAACTGACTTGCTATATGAACATACTGAATGTGAAGTGCAATTACAAATACAATTATTTTCTCAAGCAGCTATGTTCTACACTTAACTTGTAGCTCATTGTATATTCATAAAGTTTATAGATTCATGGGTCTGCTTCAACAAGTATAGTACTGTATACTTAAAACACATATTCATTGAGCAGCCTAGAAGGGAAGAATCAAATTTAATACAATTGTACAGTTTTGCTCTTGTACATGACACAATGTAACAAAGAGAACACAAGATTTTGAATATTGATACAATGAATTGTCAACTGCACTGACTTTAAGTGTGCCAATAGTCTTCATTATAATTTGTTACATTCCTGTCTGTATAGGCAAGTTACTGTACAATCAACAATACACAAGTAATATTGATATATTTACACACAACATACACAAAAGCTGTGACTGCATTTTACAAATGACTGACAAAGTTGCGCTGTTACAATGCAATGAAAAAATATGAGAAGTTAAGTATATATCTAAAATTAGTTTACAACACAAGCATTTATTAAGTAGCCAGTGCATGCAATAGTATTTGATTATTTATACAGCCTACAATGAAATAATTAGAACAAACAAATTACAGAGCTTTGATGAATTATCCTCTACATCTAATAATATGTTGAAATAATAAATCACTTTGTGAATACACTAGTAGCAACTCAAACCTGGAGGAAAAATGTTTGTCAGCTTTGGGAATGAATTATTGGCACTCACAAGTGGAAATTAATTCCACCGGAGTTCAGCTATAACGGTCAAGTACCTTGTCCTTATAACTTACAGGAAGATGATACACTTCCTCCATTAGGTTAACTGTACATGCAATGCTGAACCTTGATCTCAGTCCATCCAGAATACTACCACTGTACCAACTCAGTGCTCTACCACTTACAAACATGGCGATTAATTATTTCAACAATCTGTATACTGTATTCTTGAAAGGCTCAAGCAGATGCTCTTAACTTAGACTAAATATAGATGTAGATACTCAATGCTGAGCTGATCTCTGTTAATAAAACTGGACTAGGTAGGTTTCTATATTAAATGTGATTGCTCTTTATGCACAATACTGCCATGGATCTGTAAGGCATATATTACAGTTCATGGGGTAGGGAATGGAGAGACTACAGTATAGCCCTTCTAAACTTAATGCAGATGAAAAACTCTAGACAAATTATTTCTCTAAATAAAATCCTAGATATCTAGACATGTTTCATTTCCGTTTACAAATGAAAACGGATGTTTAGTACCACTTGAGCTCGGCCACACACTATAGGTCATGTATCTTGCAATTAGATTACGGAGAGGTGCTACCCCTCCAAACCTGTTTTCTGTGATATGGAGTCTCAATCTCATGCCAACTAGATGCAATGTGAGAGTGCTATCACTGCACCAACCTCCTGCCCTTGACAAAGCACCATGAAGCATTGCAAGATGGAGGGGGAGAGGTGTAGACAATTTAAAAGAGAATGAAGACACCAAGGTGGTAAGAGGACAGTAGAAGGGGAGAAAAGCAGGAAAATAAAATAACTATGAGATTAGTAATCAACCCGAACATAGAGTAATTCCCTGGTTGAAAAGAGGATGACAGCAAGGCATGCATGATGACTTTGTGACGATAAAGGTTGATCAAAGTAGGAGACAGTGTCGTCTGAACCAAATAGAAGGTCAACAGCATAGTAAAATGTATGGACACCATAGCAGTAAGTAGGTTCACCAGCATTGAGACAGGACACAGAGGAATGGAGAAGACCTTCAATATGGCTACCAGACAAGTCAGGAAAATGACAGCCCTGGAACGATGAGCGAGAATAAAATCCACAAGGATAAATAGCCTTATGGAGTTGATGAAAGAGGGAATACAAATAAGAGCAATAATAGCATCCAGGGTGGCAGTAAATGAAACAGATGGTGAGATGGGGGAAATGGGGAAGGAGCAGAGAAATCCTAATACTGTAGGTTGGAGGATGAAGTAAAGGTAAGGCAGTTAAGAAAGTGCATTAATTAGTGTGGAGAATAAAGACATGAATATAACTAAGGAGAAGCCAGCAGGGAGAAGAGGAAGGTTGAGTAACATGAGTAAATGTATGGGCTGGGACTTTTTTCAGATTGCAGATTGTGGGAGAAGTGCAAGACAGTTTAAAGTCCAAGATCACACAAAGAGATGAGTACACACACAAACAAAACAGCGGGACTTAGCCCTGATGGATGACACAATAGGACTATTTTCATTAGGCCACTTCCCTTTAATGTGGTAAAGTGTCATCTCTTCTGACTTTTTGGTGTAGCAAGGACCGATATTTAGGTAATGTATCAACGAATCACAGAGGGATATGTCGCCTTAGTGTAGCAGGGAAGGTATACTGTAGGGTACAGAGTGAGTTCTTTAATTTGAAAGTTGGGTTTAAACAAGGGTGTGTGATGTCCCCATGGTTGTTCAGTGTATATATGGATGGAGTCATGAAGGAAATACAGGGAAGAGCAGTGGATGTTGGTGTATCTCTGATAAGGGAAGGGAGTGAGTGAAAGTTGCCTGAGCTATTGTTTGCTAACGATACAGTTCTGTTGAGTGACGATGAGTGGGAGTTGCAAGGTTTGGTGAATATGTTTGGTGATCTAGTGTGCATATAGAGTGTAGTACTAGCCAAACAGCAATTCAATATGAATAATAAAGGTAGGTATGGTAGTGAAAGACTGTACAGTAAAATATCACTCAAGCAAGTTTCATACTGTGATTAGCTCTACCTACTCCAGTAAGGTTTAAAGAGATCAGTGACATTAATCATGTCTTTCCCCTTTTCCTTAGTGTGCTACAAAATACCCCATATTTGTGACTTCCTTAAATTTTGTCTCAAACCCATTTCTGGAATTAGATTTAGGAATAAACAGATATCTAGAACACAAGGGGTTGAATCAGACTTAACTGAGTTTATGTAAATTAGAAGAGCTCGGTCAGTTGATAATAATATCCTAGAGTTAGGCAGCAACGGCCGAATGGGATTAAATTACACCAAAAGAGCATTAAAAAAAAAAATCCAATACTGTACCACAATACTACTCTGAATTACATATGTAACCATTTTATAATTAGGAGTTAATTCACGCACTCATATCTCTGGTGCTTCCTACCATTCTCATACCTTGTGTCTTGGGATGGAAGTATTGGTAGTAATATGATGAGTAAATTATGAAGAGAGAAGCATGTATAGCATAATGAGAACAAATGACACTAAAAAACTCATTTGTCCTCCTTATCCTTCTAATAAAAATATCATTTGACAACCCACTACAGCAAAAAATGTCCATGATAATCCTGTGTTATAGTTACCACTGCTTCATGTTGATACTACAGGATCATATAATATAACAGTTATTTATGGACTCCCTGTAATTGATGGGGCCTAGTACAATAGTAAAAATGCTACTGTCTTTGATGATTTACAACATTGTAAACATCTTTGCGCTGAGCGCAGACATGACTAAAACACTTTATATACCTGCCAAGGAGAACACTGTCGACTCCAGCTGAAAAATAAACCAAGCTGTACTGTATCTACGAAGGTAAGTTCAGCAGAAAATAGGTTAGAGGTATGCTATTTGTTGTACTGGTGCTGCTATTCAATCACTAACCTAACTCGTAACACAGTATACCTGTACTTTCCTAAATATACATTTAATCATTATTCCTCATCTATCGCAGAAAGCGGACAATATGTGCCCGGAGTTAAATAATTTAGTCTCACCTTTTATATACATCATAAAAAATGCAGTACACCAGTACACTAATCATTTAAAACACTGCAATTGAACTTACAAACAGATATACAGGAGAGGGGCAGGGATTGGACAAACGACCACAAAACAGAGAAGCAAAATGAGTTTGCTAGTGCCAAAAAAATAATGCTGGAAACTTACTGGATAGACTATAATTATGCATACTGTACTGTACTTTAAAATTAAAAGAAAAATGCATACCATATAAATAAAAGGGACAGATAGAGAGTCAAAGAAAGTAAAAGGCTGCGACACCACACGACACAGGTAAACAGGGGCGTGTGTCCGGGTCATACTCACTGTACTCACCACGCCGGCCGACAACTGTTGCAGGAGGTTCCCGCTCGACGCATTTGATATCAGCGCTGAGGGGCGGCGATGCTTGTACGAAGAGGAGAGGGGGTTGGTGAGGTTGATGGAGGCTGTGGAGGAACGTCGAGAGTCTAACCCACCCAAGGAGGTTATGGAACACGTTGACTGGCGCCGGGATCCCAGGTTAGAGGCTGGGGATGGCGTGAGTAGCATGGGCACGCTCTTGCTGGCGTTGGCGATGGATGAATTCTGTGTTGATTGAGATGAGTAAGACACTGCTCTTAATACTTACTCCTTCTAAGCTATTACAGTGGTATCTAAATTAAAAAGTGCTCTAAAAAGACAGCTTAGAAGACATAATGCAGTTTCAGTCAAGGCAGCTATGCAATATCTGGATATTCCTAATGCAGCAATGCTAGTTTGTTTATGTGCCAACTAAATCAACTTCTAGTAAATGCAAAATACCAGCTGCAGTTATATGCTGCAAGTTCCTACTGACGGACAAGTAACCACTAATACACCACAAATAACTAATGCACTGATCTATACAGCTCAGGCAAACTAATAATTAAGGCTACACAGATTATTCATAAAGTTTTAGAATGTACAATAGACAACATCAATGCAGTATATTATGTATGGTGCTTTTCTTATTTCTATCCACCTAATAACAAACAACGTTAGTGAAGCTCGTACTGAAACAAACCTACTTTGACTAGAGGATAACACTAACAAATCATTCGGGCTATTTACTTGGTTATTAAAATAATACTGTAGCTAGCTGGTTGGAGCTTTATGCCCATTGACTACAATGGTCATTAAGGCAGTACAGATGGGATAATATTCTGCTTGGGTTAAAGGAGGGAGCTACCCCTCCCCATATGCGGTAGCATATCATCTATAACAATTATAAATGCACATGTCAGAGTATGACATGAAAAAGGAAAATACTTAGAAGGGCAAGAGCTATGATTTAGAAGATGCTGAGTGCTAAACAATCCATACAATTATCTATGATATGGATATTCTACAGTGATCTGTAACATTTTAATGGAGGTACATACAAGAACAGATTTTATATGTCATTTAAAAATCAACATTCCTTCATAACAATAACTTTTAGAGCATCTATGCATACTGATATCTATCATAATAAAACAAAATACTGTATAAATTAATCTAAACAATAAATCTAATCTCTACACTATGAAAGAAAAATGCATTTCCTGTGGACTTTCACTCTTCATGGTGCATGCATCAATTCATGACAATTAAAAACTTTTTTCAATACAATCTTTGTGCAGTTATAAAATATGAAAGAATCTTAAGGCACCAAAATGCTATATATCACAACTGTGCCAGTTTTGGGGGTGAAATCTTAATGATCTATTCTAATAGAAATACAAGTTAAAAAAAGTAAATTTTCATTATCACAGTACTGTATATGATAGAGATAACTAACTGCTGTAATGGTCTCATGAAATACTCTGGTTGTCAAGCTACCAGGTTCTAATACTGATTTGTTAAATATTATTATTTAATCTAGCAACCTAGCATATCTTTGAACAACAGAAATATGTAATTTTGATAACTTGCATAAACAGTATTATAGACTATGCCCAATACAGTATGAGCCAGAGTAATTAATTTTTATCATACTGTAAATGTACCACATATACTTGTACCTTCTAAGTATGCAAACAAATACAATATCATTTAGAATGCAAATGCATCACAGCAGTAATACACATACTGTTGCTAATTTTATAGACATTAGCAACAAACATTAATACTATTACTACAGGCCTTAATTCTAACATGCAGACTAAATGACAAATTAAGTTACCCATAGAAAGAAATATCAGTTTGATTTACCTTTAGGAAAGACTGGGACTTTGTCTGCATCAGAAATGGTAAAAAAGAGAAACATTGAAGAAACTATCCAGGATACAATGGAGTACAAAAATTAGAGCTATAGGAAAATATAAAACCCAGGATTAATTAAGAATGCTTGGAAAATAAATATACTGCACAAAATATTGATCATTCTTGGAAATACATACTATATCTTGATATAAATAAGTACCGTATAAACTACAATACCTGATCTCACATGTTGCCTTTCAAGTAAACCTGGGCTTTATTTGGTAGGCTATTGTATGTATGAATGGTACACTTGGGTCCACCATAGTGAAAGTTACTCAGCAGTCATTGAATTGTCTTTCACAAAGATAGTATTCCAAGAACATGAGAAGCAACCTACATTTGAAGTACACGTATTGTTTTCACAAATGATTAAATGTCTTGAATGTACGGTACTGTATCTCATTTTTGGGTCAGGGTTCACATCTCTGTGAAAGAAAATAGACAGTGCTGAGTAAGTCAGAACCATAATGGAGCCAACTGTACTGTGGGGTAACACTGCTGAGTCAAGTCCAGCAATTTGACACTGTAGTTGGGGAGGAAAGGTATGTACTGGGAAATCACTGACAATTAATATAATCTTTCAAACCTCTCAATGGTATAAGTACTGTATATATTCTAGGAAAATTATGATTATCTACTCCTCTTCTGTACTTGTATAAGACAAGTGTCTATAATATAAATTAATTGAAATACTGTACATGTTTTAATGATGACGAAGAACTGCTAAGTGTCCCATAAGACTTAATTATGAATTTGACAACATTTTTTGATTAAATAATAGATAAATACAATAGAGAATTATAAAGGACAATTAATTATAATTTGGAGTGCAAATGAACATTACCGATGAAGTGGACACAGCAACACATAAGCAGAAATAATGTTTCAATTACAAAGATTAGACAATGGAACATTTAACGTAAATGCTAAGTAAGGCTGATAAACAAATCAATTTGTCAACATTGACTGATCTCCATACAGATGGACTTGGTTAAAATGACTGAAATGTATCTCCCTAGCTAGAACATACAGGACATGCATTCCAGTGGGGTTCAGGAGGGTACTACTCCTCCCCAACCAGTTTTCATGCAATGACAAGTATCAAATCCGTTTTCAGATGGATGGGAGATGCAAAAAAACCATGGCACCATCCCATTGCTCATAGATGGAATGGGGCCTCCTTTACAGATTGGCCCAGTGATCTGCACCCACTGGAAGGCATTTAATTCATATGATAAAGATTAGCTTCAACCCCAGGAAGGCTATGTGGCACTAAAACAGTCATAGAAACAATATGGAAAAATTTTAAGTGGAGTGAAAGGGAGAAGACGGTATTAACAGAAACATTAAATATGGGAAATACTGTGCTGTAGTTAATACAGTAGCTGGAATGGAATGGGACATGATGTGGCAACAGGGGACAATAGAGGAAGACAGAAAGTTGGCATGCTCAATGTATGGAATCCCACTGTGGCCGGGTACGGTACTCAACAGAAGGAAACTAATATGAAAATGGCAGCAATACAGAGCAACAGTTCTTGAATTTCCAAAACCAGTGGGTTAATGGCCAGGATAGAGCAAGTCAGTGAACACAACAAAAGTGTTGAAAGGGAGCCTAAATATTATGTAGAGGACAAGCAAAAAGGGCAAACAGCATTGCAGTGAAAACACCAGTTACCAATGGGAGGCAGGTTTGATTGACATGGTCAGAGAAGACTACAATAAAGCTGGCACCAGCAGAGGACTTGGAGCCATCGATATACAGAACAGTATATTTACAATACTGTATAAGAATATGAGAGCAAGAAACAACTTTCCTGTGTATTACATCAGGTACAATACTGTACATGGCATTACAACCCTGAATGGAGAGCAAAACTGACACAAACTTTTATCTCTTCTCTGGATGTTTTGTTCAAGGTCATTTCAGCCAATCCATCTATATGGAGATCACTGGTTTACTCAGTAATCATATATGAAGAAAATCAGTCATTTCAAGAAGTGTCTATACCAATATTAATTAAAGAACAAATATTAAAATAAAGAGGTATAAAACATTAACATAAATAAAATAACGAGCAATGCAACTGATAAGAGTTGAGTACAGTACATAAAATTTTGACTTCATCGTTTATAAAATAAAAAATGCATATATATGTACTGTATAATCCAATTATGAAGCTTTATATACACCTCAAATGCAAATAATTGCGAAAAAATACTTTCTAGAGATGAATACTCTGGACAAATACAAGAATAAGACAGCATTATGAAGGGTTTAGGTACATATTACAATAGCTATGTCTGGCACTGTTAATATCAAATCTGCTAAAGCAAGGCTGTCAGAAATTTCAGGATGTAAGAGGCAAAATAGAGAGTAAAACATTTTAGAAATTTTAGTTGTACAGTATATGTACTGTAAAATATACTTGGTATAAACAAACTATGATACAGAGAACAATAGGGGTGGATACATAATTTATTTAATGGAGTTCACATGAAGCAGTGATCTTTTGAAATTGTTCACCTCCATGTTGATGCATGCAGTATGGCAGTTATCTGCATTTTCCAACAAATAGATTTCAATTGTCTATATTATCCAAATACTGTATTGCAAAAATACTGTAACATTAGAATATGATTCATTGCATCAACTGCATGACAGTAAAATACGGATTCATGCCAAGGTTGGGATTTTTCCTTTTGTGCCTCACTTTATTTGCATGTTGTTGTTACATTGTGCTTCAGCAAGTCTCATTCAGTACCTAAGGCTTCTAGCATACAGTTACATATTGCTACAATCGCAATATATAAATATAATGATTTCTGCTGTATACTGTACAGTATATAGTTAAACAAACATAATCATAATGTACAGTATACCAGATTTTCTATTTCAATTTCAACTCTGATCACCTTAGAAAAGGTTTACAACTGTACATGCAATATTTCCTATACAGTATCTTACAACAATGAATTAATCTAATAACCAACAAAGCTTATAAACAAAAGTACTGTATCACCACGGAAGTTTTCCATAGCTGAAGAATTTAATTACATTACTTTACGTATCACTCTTACAAAGATAAAAATGTGTTACTGAAGTGTTCAACATTATGTTATGGTGAATAATTTTGTGATAGTCAGAATCCCCTTCATCGTGAACTACCAAAGGTGGTCAATTAGTATTATTAAGAAATGGAGAAGGGTCAGCTTAACCCTGTATGTATCCACCCCTAAATATAATAAGTTAAATCAAGAAACCTGATATTGTACTCGCATATTACAATATAGTACTATACATTAGTAAGCACGGTGCTGATGACTAGCTAAGTAAATCTTTACTATAATTATATTATGTCAAAAGCAACAGAGAAAATAAATGGTCAAAATTGAAATGCAATTCAAAGTTAATATTAATCAATCAGTATTTATCGGTACATCATAAAAACATGTGCCAATATTTGATTAGGATTTCAATTTCCATATTAAATTTCAATGAGAGTACAGTACAGTACAGTATAGATAGAAAGCTTGTAATTAAAAGTTTTAATCTAAATAAATATGCTAAACTTAAAATTTATTTCAATGGGAAATAAAGAATACTGTACACAATTTTTTTAAACATCAACTTTCTAATTTAAACTAACACCGGTAACTAAACAGGGCCGTTATTTGGCCAAGTGTGAGCTATGGAAGGTTTATAAGGGATGGTGTGTGAAGGAGGGCAGATGGGATGGGGGTAGGAGAAGGTTACAGCTGGAGTTGCAACACACTCACTAGGAGACAACAAGAGAGGATATGACATCTATATTACAGTATATTGTTCAAGATCTGATGCACATTTCTTTCACATATAAATGCAGACATAAGACACCCATGTCATAGGACAAGCATGTAATATTCTCTTGTAAATCAACCCTACGTGCAAATGCGAAAATAACTATTAAAATTACATGTGAAGTTAGGATAGCATATAATATCAAATGTTCAATAAACGAATCTACATACAATTTCCAAATATTAACTACGTTTTCCTTTCATTTCCTCTCATGTTGCTTCAACTAACACCTCACGATGCCTCAGTCAGCAGTTAGTGGAGTGGCCAGCGGTTAAGAAAAAAAATTTCAACTATCTGGCAGGACGGACGAACCAGCAGCCACAGACAGAACCACAACAGACTGCTCGCGAAACATATCTTGAGAATTCATTACAATACTAAGTTTTGTGATAACACAATTGTAGCAGGATGCAGAACCCATTACATCAGAAGTTGATGGAGTTTCAAAATAATAATGTAATTATTAAGCTGAAAACCTGGTAACCAAATACGAAGTGAAGTAAATAACAAAGCACAGATGACATCACCCCTATTTTTCAATTGAATATGCCTTTGCTGTTGCAATGATAAAATTATTTGTCTTGTAGAAATGTGAATTGATTTGAAGCATGTATAGCAAAGCTAGAATAGCTGAGCAAGTGCATATAGTACAGCAAGCACAGGTGCCACCATTTAAAACCACAAAATGTTGTTAATACTTGTTATGACTTATGTGTACCGTCAAGAACAATGTAGCCGTGAAACTTACATTGGTGTGCCACAAAGCACATACCCGGGTCTCCAGACAGTCACAAAATTACGTGATATATATTTCATGAGAAATAACTCGGGGACTAAGATGCGGGCATTAAGGAATAGTCAACACCCAGGGCTCGGAATCGGAGTACTGTACCTGGGTGGGTTCAATCTCTGAGTAGGTTCTCAGTACAGTACTAGAAAGGCTACTGCCATGAGACTTTTCAAAGTTATTATTGATAGTGATTCATGTTGTGCAATTTCAATGCTGTGTGTCTGTTAGGATTATGAGAAGAGACCCAAGTTCAAATTCATTCATTCCCCTTGCTGTCTCATAGAAACTCCCAAAAAGGGCTGTCTAGGTATAGCAGATGTGAAAAAACTTCCCTGTATAACTTGGCAAGGTTTTACTGGGGAACTACTTATCAATAACAAAGGGGCCATTCACTCCCTCCGGGAGAACCCCTAGAGAGAATTTATGTAGCATACAGTAGTGTAATGTGTTATAATGAAAGGAAGTACTGTATGCAAAACAATGCAACATTCAACATCTGCCTACTGTTGAAGACCTTTGCCCTCCTCACAATTTTCAACCAGATACAGAATAGGGAAATAAACAAAAAAAAAAGCAACAGTTTTGGTTCCTATAAACATGACTACCCTTTGTGGCAATAGCTTTTCTGCTACTGTGTCCAGAAGTGTTATTTATTTGATTAATGTCATACAAAAGCACACTGGCTTACCTGTCATGCCAGACACATGGCACTGCCAGTCAGTACACTCATAATTAATACCAGCAATCTGACTCAAGACAAGTATTTTAATTAGGAAAACATGGATAATTAATTGCAAAAAGGATCATTCTACACAAGAGCTATGACTGGACTAGAGTACGGAAATATTAAAATACGATATTGTCCATTTCATTACTTTTTAAATGATGCACCGTATCATTGAGCAGTCCTATGCTGTTGTTATGTGTAAAGTAAATATGACTGGCCACTGTGAGTGAGCCATGATGGAGACCCTTCTCGATACTCTCTAAATTATTGTGAGACTTATAACTCCTGGGTATGACATGACACAGCATAACTTGTACAGACATTACAGGTATAGTTATTCACCATGAAATAACTTTCTTTATTCAGTTTAATTATTTCAACAAACATACAGTTTGTTAGTACTTGTACTTTATATTACACTCTTTACCATTTTGTCTATTAAATTGCCCTATACAGGCATTTTCCGAAATACTGTTAAAGCAGACTCATACACTATGGGGGAGGGGGGAATTGTCCCCCATTCTTCACTGAGACATGACCAAGGAAGGAATGCTGCAATGCCCTATTGTGGGAGTACAGAGCCGGGTTCTTCGCTACAGCCATCGTGCTCAGAAATAATATATAAACTACCGACACATCATAATAAATTGCTCAGCAATACTGGAGGAATTGGTAAAGTTACTAAGTGACCACAGTTTAATTCTGAAACACAAATACTGTATTGTGAAAAGTGTGGATTGCCTTGCAGAATTTTAAAATGCCAGTGGAACAATGAAGCTCAAATAATGTATTGACTATTAATTAATTAATTCACACAAGGTCAACCATCAACAGTGAGTGCTGGCAAGTCTATGACTGCCCTGACCAGGATAAATAATGTTCATTTGAATGTGATTCTATATACAGTATAGGCTAACAATGCTTAGACCCCCACATGAAAGATTGTATCGACACCACCAAGCAAAGAAAGAGGGAAGGGAAAAAGTCGGTACTGTACCAACTTTCGGGAAGTACAAGGACCATTTTGCTGAGTATATGGCAATATATTTAATTAAGTTTCACATCCCCTATCAAACCAAGAGGTTTCATGTGTTTATGGAGGCTGCTACAAAACTCTACCCACTTCAAGAAGCAAGTATGTATTTGTGTTAATGAATACCTTTTATACTTTGGGTATTTCGGGGACTTATGACCTGCTCAGTTTTAGTACTAGAGGATTCCCTGGTGAACTCTTAAACCGCAGGTGATGACATAAGTCAACACCACCAACAGGTGTGGGTAACCGCAGGTGACGACATGAGTAGACCGCACAGTTTTTAAATTTGCGTGCCCCCTGACATGTTTGATTAGGCTCACAACAGAGGGTGTGTGTGCCTAGGGGCTCCCCTGAGTCACCCCAGCCACTGGCAGCCAGTATAGGAATAGCTGTGATTGTGTGAAGATGTATTTTCAGCACCCACTTTTGTGCTAATTACCATGTATGTACTGTTCGTATAAACAACACTGACGTTATATTTCATATTGTTGTGTTGAAAAATGTTATTCTGACAGGCTTTATGACGAAATGAGAGCATGAAAACCTACCGTACTTAGATATGTAAGGAGAGAGTAAAAATGAATTTTGAGTTGTGGTCATTCTGAGCTGGCTACTCATCCTACAGATGTCCATTTAGTCTTCACAAGTATTATCATACAGAAAAGTATCCTTACTCTCGTGAACGCTGTGTTTCATAAAGTGGAGTACAATTCGAGCAGTTTCAGTCCTACGCTTAAACAAGATTTTTCATATTACTTTGTCCATTGAGTCTAAATGGTGCATGTCCTTTTAGTAAGGATAATTTTATGTATGACAGTACATCAAGAGACAGCTAAAGGTTTGTACTTCAATATCATGTATCATTTATTCATGTAACGTAAATGGATTACACGCTATATATTAGCTGTCAAATGTGTTGTTTACGTTGTGAGAGCGAGGCAGGAAAATGGCCTAGGCAAGAGAGTGGCCACGCTCGAGAAGGCCCGCACTTAGATGGTTAAGGTTAAAGGATGCTCTGTTCTCTGTTCTGGGTTATATTCGGTTAGGTCAGGTCAAGTTGGGTTATATTAAGCCAAGCTAGATTAGATTAGCCTAGTTAGACAGGTTTTCCAATTTCTTACTCGAGATGTTTAACTAAATAAATAAAATAAAAAATTGAGCAAAGTTTTGCAATTCATGGTACAGACTTTCAATCATTAGAATAGTTTCCATTTTTGTTCTCCTCAGCCCAAAACCCCACATTCCTAGGTTTTTCCCCATTCTCCAAGAATATGAGAGTTGTGGATTATATATATCGTTATGGTACTGCAGAAAAAGTCCAACAAAAATGAGCAGGCAGAGCTCTTGCATAGAATTATCCCACAAAGATATCGTGTCATGACTCATGAATGCATAAGTTGATTAGATAAAAACTTTGAATCAAGGCATGGTTCTTGAAAAGAAAGCTGATAACTTGTAGTCAACATAATTAGCAAGAACCAACAACAAATAAAACACTTATACAACATAGAAACATGTATGTTTCTTTTAATTAATATTGAATGAAGGTATTTAAGAAATGGAAGATTTAATTATATGGTATATAATAAGCGCATCTGGAAGTTTAACTACTTAAGGATTGTAGGAATTAGATTAGAGTACAGTACTTACACAACAATATGACCACCACCAAAAGCAAACTTGCATATACTGTACAGCAATTGGAAAATAATTAGAAGACGATTTTCGAAAATGCTCCAATGCAACACCAGCCAAACTTCTACTAGACAAGTTTATATTTAAAACATTGATTTAAAATAACAGTACATAATATTTGACGATTATGTATGCAGGCAAAAGTAATTCGATTAAAGATCACGGAAAAGTGGAGAAAGGACAGACCAGAGAAGAAAATGAAGGACGATTGATGTCACGACGGTAGACACAACAGGGCCATATTCAAGAACATTCATGGTGTATACGATGGCGTGGTACCAGTACGATGGCTCCACAGACAAACAACAGAGCCGTCGAACAGTACCACAACACCATCGTATACACCATGGATGTTCTTGCATTATAACTAAGGCCCCGTCACACACACACACACACAAGATGGACGTCACTCACAGAAAACAAACATTATTATTGAAGACCATAAAATTAATTAACTTTAAAATGAAAACCAACACACAGGTATTCATTCAGGTTAATAAATAACAGATGGACCAACAACGGGGAGGTAACAACAAGAAGCTGAGAAAACCATCAATGGACGGACCAGTTAGTTAGTTAGTTAGTTAGTTAAAGATATAGAAGGAAACAAACACCACTTATAATTACGGACACGAGGAGCGTTGACAACACATCACGGACACAAGTTGTTAATTAATGAAAGGACCACATTGTTGTTCTTGTTGTTGTAGTCAGATAATTGGAGGTTAGTGAGTCCTTCAAATATTGCCACGAAACAATAACAGCACCTATATTGAAGGAGCTTGTTTCGTGGCATATAATTATAGTCAGGAGGAATCAGAAGCCACCAAATTATCTCATACATACACAATCACAGGGTCCTTATAATAATTAACTCAAAAGAGGGACGGACCTTTTAAAATGTCAACAGCCAAGGTAATGTTTTGTAGAACACAGATAACCTGAAGTTGAAGAAACAGTACATGAAAATATAAATGTTAAACATATATTACAAGTGTATATATCCAATTAAAACAAGCAAAAGTAGCAGCAGTTAAATAAATTGAAGAATGACATCATCAAAGAAAACAAGATGTAAAGGGAAACGTACTTAAAATATTATACGAAACAAGATGGCAATCGTGATTCCAATGCACATAATAATATTAAGAAAATAAAACAGTGACATACCATGAAATACAAAGCAAATGACAAAAACTCAGAACTATTATATTGTGAAATCAGAAGGAAAACCATGTGATACAAAAAAAAAAAAAAAAATCATGCAAAAGAAAAGAAACAAAGATGAAAAGGTAAACGAAAACAATGTATAGAGGTAGAGAGAAAGACAAGAGAGAGGTATAGATAGAGATCATTATGCCAGCAAACACGACAATGAACGAGATCTAGACAGCCACACCACCGACTGTTGACCTGCGGACTGAGGCAGAGGGGCGGGGAGGGGTTGTGGCGTCGAGGGGAGTACAGGGACCCGCCATAACCAGGCCCGCAACTTACCAACGTGCGTGACAGCTGCAGGGAGGGCAAAAAAGGGGGAGAGAGAGAGAAAAAACATAGATTAGTACACTTTATACTCTCTTGACGTGTGTTGTACTAGAAGGGATGCTCAACTTTTATTGATTACCTCAAATTGATACTCCCCGGTGTGCCTCCACTAGCTGTTGCCGGAAATGGTCACCAGACACCACCCGAACAATAAAATAAAGTATGACAACCTGAGGAAAATTATAGGGTGCATATTAGACCTATTTTAACATCTGAAGTATTATAATGACAACATTCATTTTCAAGCTAAGGTAGGCCTAATTTACACTCCAAATATTCACCTCCTGCGACTCGCATATTAATTATTTCGATGGTGGCTTGTGATTTCTGGCAAGAGAGTTGAGGTAGTCGATTGCAATAACTATGTATGTAAGGAACATCCCCCACAACACACGTTTGACATTCTAAACTATTTCAATATCTCATAGTAATTATATGTAGCCTACACGCTCATTTCCATCATATTCACAAAAGGTTGACCCTCTGGAGCACGGGTGACTTACAAGTGCATTAACTATATTGACTCAATAGAAGAAATATTTAACTTAAAGCACCAGGGGACCGTAATATTTAAAATACAAAGAGGGTAAGATGTTGACGTAATGTGGTCTATTCATCCCATAAACCTATTTTGTGATACAATACAAACCATTCATAATGAGGTAGTGTTCCTTGCCTCAAATTCGCAGACTATTACTGACGCTTTCAAGAGTGTGATACCTAAGGACCCCCGTGATGTAGTAATAAAATTGGAGGTTAAAGAGTCCTTTAAACATTGCCACGAAACACCACCTGCATTAAATTAGCTTGTTTCGTGGCATAGTCAGGAGGAATCTGAAGCCACAAGGTCTCATACACGATCACAGGGTCCCTTAATACCATCAAGAAGCAAATTATTATTATTATTATCATTATTGAGATCTGACCACAGTTAAGATTTGGGTGGCTGCATGGCTTTTCCATCGTCTCAGAAATTCTATACACTCTTCTTAGCAAACCTTGGATAAATACAAATCAGAGCCATCCTAATAAGCCACCTCTACATTTGGGAGAAGTATCATCTATGCATCTATGCCATTCTATGGGGTACATGAAAGTAGTTTAATTTTATCCCGGAAACGCACACATAAATGATGGAATTTGTACTTTTGAGATGAATGGAGGGAGAAACTATGCTGTGCTGAGAATAGTAAGGTACAATTTTTATCAATTGTGGCTGTGTAGCATAAAAAGAAAAAATATTTTTATCCTGAATGATATGCATTGTTCAAATATAAAGAAACCTTCGGGTGGTAAAAAACTCAGCAAATGGTTTATACTATTTATCTGCAATGATTAAAAACGTATTATATTACACCCTACTTAAAGACACAAGAATGATTTCAGTAGTAATAGTAAAAACTATGGAGTCCCAGACTTGTCAGCTCAAAGCCATTAATTACTATCCTGACATATGTTAAGTACTATACACCACAACATAAAAATATCTTTATAGACATCTGTTGGTGGTGTAAATCAATATCACACAACGGACAGAGGGTTATGGGACTTGTTTCTGGTTTCACTACATTGCCAGTGGAAGGTATAGGCTATAAGGCCTATAAGGCATGGTAGTCCTCTCTACCGGCACAACAAAAGAACTGTTGATTTTCACAGCTCTGTCAAATCTATATAAGATAGTTTTTGAAGTGAGTGTATTTCATAGCATCATTTGATATATTCTAGTGCATACAAAACCTTAACCAAGATTCAAATACCTATTGTATTTGGTTACATACACTGACTACACTATGTTACACACCTTGTAATAAACCAATTCTTAAGAAAACTATTTTCTATCTGAAGATGAAAGACTGAGCACACAAGTGAAATCTGTGCCTTCTATACAAACAGTTCATAAAACACATCACAAGAGTTCCTGTATGTACGACAATAAAGAACGACTTGATAACACGTATCACATCACAACAGAGATCATGGTAACAAGAAAATGGACAAAGAAAACACAAGAAACACAAAAATAACGCCACATATACAAGACACATGGCAAAAAAAAGGCTTGATGGGCGTAACAGGTGAAAGAAAGCTGGAGTAAGGAAGAATGCTACTTCTTCGCACTTTGCATTCAGCAGATGGCATTTGTATAATTACTAACACGAAAACACAAACAAAGATAAGGTTTTTATCAATCTCACAAAAATTACATCATTCCCAGCATCCACATAATGATAATTTCTTGATCACAAACAATTTAGTCGTCACTCTAAGGGACTTAAATCCTTGAACATCCACTGACGCATTGTGCAAAGTTCCTATTGGACAAATATGTTTATCATCATTGGCTCGAAGACATATCAGATATTGCTTGTGATCACAATAATTTCAAGTTCTTTGTTGCTAACTATATGTGTGTGGCAGAGAAGGAAATTTCAACAATTCTGATACTTGGGTTCTCTAATACATTGAAAATAATCATCAAATCATGCGCATTGGCATAAGCACAATTGGAAAGGTTGGACAAACCTTAAAATCACGGTTCTTATAAAAAAAACTTTCATGCAAAATGCTGGTGCAAAGGGAAGAAGACACACAACCTCATTATAGCATAAATATAAGCGTAGGTAGACTAACTCCAAATTATTTAGCGTATGTATAGACCAATTCCAAATTATTTAAGTTTCAGCATGGTGTCTAAATGTTTGCAGCTACATTCAGAAAGTTGTCATTATTATACACACTGTTAGTCAAATAGTTAGTTATGCGTAAATATTGAACCAGTGGTCAAGTACACATGCATGTAATAAGTGATAAATAAAGGTAATTCTCAGTCACTCTTGGATGTTATGTACTAAAACTTGTCATTGCAGTGCATACGAATATACTTACACACAAGTACAGGGAACTGTAGATTCAGTATTGCTTGTACAATAAACACACTTTCCGAATATATAGAATGTCTTATTTGTCAGTATGAAAAACAACTGATTATAACTATACCAAGTGCAGCGATGTCACGCTCATCACTCACCCACAAACATGCTCAACTTGCACAACTCCAATATTCCTCACGATAATGTTAGTGATAGTGATATTCTTCCCATGGTTTATCGTATACTTCTTAAACTTTAGGATATATATATATATATATATATATATATATATATATATATATATATATATATATATATATATATATATATATCGTGGAAGTGCTCGAATTTAACCAATCAACAAATTAGGATAATATTCTTTATCACTGTCGTCAGTGTTATTCATATAGCCTAAGAGGATGTCGTTGGTGGGAGACAACACTGAACCATGCCGTCATTATATTTGATAATAAATTAATTATATACAAGCTGTTCCGGGAGATATTGGGGGGAGGGACGCCGATGGTGTTGGGGGTGTGGAGGGTGTTACAGGTTGGACAAGTGAGTTAAGGAATGTTACAATATCCATACTATCTTTGGACGAGACATGACAGGAAGTATGAATTAGTGGTGGTCGGATTAGGCAAGGTGGTGTGTGTATACAGCAGCTGGGGATGGTTATGGACCACAAGTCAAGCGTGGCTCTCTGGTGACAAAGACTTATAACAAACCCTATAATTATATGGCATTAACGCTCTTATATTTCTAATTTATAAAAAAATTCAAATCCTCTACTCAAAAGATTTTTCAATTAAATGTTAAAACTCTAACTTCTGTATCTAAACAAATTAGTTTCACGATACAAAGTTAAGTAAGATCTTGCTTTGAATTAAATCACAAGTTGTGCTTGGTATGTACAGTGACAAAAAGTAAAAAATACCATGCATATTAAAAAAAAGCAGTATCCAAAAAAATTTATATATATAAATATAAATATAAAAAAAAACCTTTGTGTTGGTTGGTTGGTAACGGGGTGGCGGTGTTGTTGGTAAACGGACTGACTTACCGCCTGTGAGTAGTGGAGGTCGAGCGAGCGGCGAGGGCGGGTTGGCTGGCGGGAGACATGAAACTAGCACCAAACTCCTCACACAACCAACATGTACACACACTACTATATAACACACACACACACACACACTTCATGTTATTTATTCTGAGATCCAAGACGAACAGAAGTAAACACAAGCTATCCTATATAACTAACTGTGTCCGGGTTCATTGTTTCGCTATCCTAGTAGCAATGTTAATATTATATGACTTTCGTGTTTTGTTATCATCTCTGTACACGGCAAAGTAGGCTACACTAGGCTATACTATCGTAAATACGGATGGCAAATATTAACCCTATACTCGTCATTATCGATTAACACTATATTATCACAGGCTTTAATATCTGTACACATTAAAACATAAAAACTCACTATCTTTTTGTACAATAACCTAACAAACACCTCCAGTTTCCTGCTTTTGGTACTTCATGTATCAAACGGTATGAGTGGATACAAGGCTTGCATGACGAATAGTTACGAGTCACGCGAACTCTTTTCCATACAATTTTTAACACAAGTGGATCTAGCGTTTAGGTACTGCGCCTACTGAAGTTTGATCATGACTCCCTCAAAAAAAAGGTGTATATGTTATTTTGACGCAGGGTTCATAAAATAATCTTCTAGCACCGTGGCCTAACACTACCCCTAACCAGTCATTTACATAAACACTTAGTTCACATTAGTTCTTGCCCACTCTCTGACGAATTGAATTATTAATAGATCCCCCAGTCGTTAAATCTTGATGTTAATATATGTTCCCTCACTTGGATATGGTACAGTTTTCAACAGGGTGGATAAGAACTATTGGTTCACTGCACACCACATTCAAACTCAGTTAATCACCTGCACACCAACCAATAATATAATGAAAAATTCACACTCATTATGCTTTTAAAAATATCCTCTAACAGCTGACAGGGAAATGAAGAGGACCTGTTGAAAAGCACGAAAGTTATGAAAAATGTCAAAAGAACAAATATTTACATAAGTGTAAAAAGTGTACATACACTGAACAAAATGATACAGTAAATATCTACAGGAGAAATGAATATGTCACGATAGTCTAAGAAGGTTCCCTCAGCATAGACAACAACAACAATAACAGCAGCAGCAGCAGCAGCAGTCAGCACTCCACCACCACCACCACCAGTAGCATCAGCATCAGCAGCAGCAGTCAGCATCAACAAACGAAAATTTAAAGAAAGAGCCATGAGACTGTGGCAGAAGCTGACATGTGACAAAACTGAAACACACACACACACACACACACACAATGAATGGCCGAGACAAACAGTGTAATCATGATGAAGAAATAAGAGATGGTTGGAATGATAAAATAAGATATGGAAGGTCAACTATATACTGTATATATATATCAGTGGGAGGGGGTCACTTTACACGCATTGCTTCACATCATTCATTCTAGAGGCAGAAAAGAATCAGAAGGAACTAAACTTGTTTACTTTGTATATTTATCGACACCGAAAGCCAAAAAGTTCTAATCTAATTTTTTTATTTTATTTTTTAGCTCTGTTGGAGAGAAGGCAAGAGTTAACGGGACATAACTATACAACGTAACGTAACTCCTCTTGTAGGGATAGTTTTTCTGTTATTCACCTATATGTAATTCTGGATCAAATGTACAGGAAATTTCGAAGCCAAAATGTAATCAATGCTAGATAACCAGATGTAAACGAGTCAAACCCAGAAGACAAAGAAAGTATAACGCAAGAGTTCATTTCTAAAAATAATACATTGTATTTATTTAGTTTAACGAAGCAAATTGTGAACATTTTAAAATCGACATACAACCAGCAATGTTAAAGTTTTCAGACTTGTTGATCCAAAATTTGACTGTGTTCTGAATTGTCAATAGAAGCTGATCATCTTTACAACTTTTGGGGGGTCAAAATTGATGAAAAAAATTGTTCTAATGCTCTTTAATGTTGTTAAAGGAATGAAAACACAAACGACGTTATGAAACAAACCGAGATATACCGTCTGTACTCGAGTATGATGCATGGTACGCTCAGGCTATGTCATTCCTTCAAGTAATATCAAAATAAATAAAGTCATGTGGGTTTACTAATCGTCCTGACGTCAAAAATCGCTTTAAATTCACATGAAACAAGTAATGGTTTATCAAAATAGATGACACAATCTGAACGAACCAATACCCTACCACCAAATCCTAATATTGCAACAACTCTACATACACACACCCTGAGAAAGAGACATGTGTAGACAGTGTGGAGGACAAGGGAGGGTCTAGCCTTGGACCACAACACAGGTAGGTGGTTGGAGGCATCAGTAGGGTATAGTCAGGTCCATTACTCGTGCTAATACTCACAGTGGGAGGCGAGAGGTTGGTGCAGGTGGAGCCTCGACGTTCAGGCCCTATGGCGGAGTGCCGTCGGATGGGGAGGGAACCCGTGGACGTCTCACCGGGGGAGGAGGCTGAGGAGTGAGTGAGTCGGATCTTGGGCGGCATCATGAGCTCGTTGTCAGACAGGCGGCGTCCAATGGTGGCAGACTGGACTCGTAGAAGGTTAGAGTCCGGGGAGGAGGGACCTGCTGAGGGGGGCATGACAGGGATGGTAGAAGGAGTAGCAAGGTGGAAAAGGGGATGGGATGGGATGAAGTGGAAAGAGAGAGAGAGAGAGAGAGAGAGAGAGAGAGAGAGAGAGAGAGAGAGAGAGAGTGGATGGATGGTAGGATGGAGTAGGGAGTTGGGAGAGAGATAAGGTCGAGGTTAGACATGGTAGTACTGACGATGGGAAGCTACAACTATTAACCCAAACAAAACCATAAATAACAATAACGTATAACAACAGAGGGACGGATCCATTCACCTGTGTCTTATACCTACCAGATTATACAAGGACTGAGAATATATTATGCGAATCAAACAAAGTAAAAAAAAAAAAAAAAAAATAGTGAATTTGATGCAGCATATTTTTTTTTTTTTTTTTTTTTTTTTAGAGTTTCGAAATCCATCGGCTCAGAAACAGAACCTCTATTGTTTTGCTGTTTCGTGACATAGTTTGGAGGATTCACAAGCCCTTCAATTTATGTATAAAAAATAAATATTCTCCCCTTAACATTTATGGAGAAGATGCGTCAGCCTAACTGTAATACCATTAAAGTGTAATAAGCTAATCTTATAATGATATTTTTTGAGCATAAGTAAAAAATTCTAAAACTTTAACCAAGATCATATTATGAAAATTAACCTCAAATATTTTCAAAAGTCCTGAAGAAGAAGAATGCAATTAAGTTTTACATATATTAACATGACATATTATATACAAATATTTTAAAACAATGATTAAAAAAAAACACAAAGCTGAATAATATAGTAGGACAAAAAATCCAATTACACAACAATGAAAAAAATGCAATATTAAAAATAGACAAAAGTTATAAAAATCACCACGAATAACCGTATCCACAAAAACATTCACTTATGTACAAAAACACACGTAGTAATTTCCAGTAAAGAGGAGTTTAAGCAAAGACTAAAATAGGAAGTTAAATGTGAGGGAGATTGGGAAGTTAATGAATGAATGAATGAATGAATGGCCCTGCAGTCCGTCTTTCACAGCCTCCTCTCTAGAGATAAATACCTTCCTACAATAATATGTACAGTACATTATTATTCTGTTCTTCTTACCTGCGAGACAACAAAGACACTGTGAACATGGTAGCAAAAGAGAAGACAATAATGATCCTATACTATACTGTTATTACTAACTTACTAGGCAGCTGAGGTCATAACAAAAAGATCGTCTGAGTAACCAATACAATCTATATGTAGGTACTACTTACTACATGGGAAGTTATATATTGTGAAAGATTGCCTCGGTTATTACAGGTAAAATATTAAATCTTCCTGAGTTCAGCCTGTTATCCTACTAATATAATCCGACTAACTAATGAGGATATTGGATGGTGTTATGTTGCTTGCAGTAGCGAGTCTCAAATCCAGGTGAGAACGTTGCTACTGCACCAACCTGGCCCTCATTTCACTGGCAAGGTTGGTTGGTCTGCTTCTGTTCTTTGAAAGTTAAGGGAATCATCTCTTTTTGTCGAACTGAAGGACTACTGGTTACTGTAAACTATGCCATGAAACAGACCACCTAGACATACAAGTAGGGGATCTGTTTTAAAGCATATAGTTTGCAGGAATTAGTAGCCCTCCAATTTGCCGAGAAGAGATTTATTCCCAGAAAGACTTAGCTGAATGTAATTTGTAAACATTACTTACTGAACTGCGCACATTACAACTAATCTAAAATAATCCTATAATAAAGGCAATGAAAGGAATGCACTCTAAGGCATCAAAGACCATATTGATTGTCACACTAAGATTTGCGACGGTCTACTGGAGGGTTAGGTTGTCAAATAAGCCAGATACTTGTTGGCTACACCTGACACGACTGTACCTACACTCCTCACAACACACTTACCTCAACACCAGACGCTCCACCTCACGTCGACAGGTGGTCAAGATGAGATACTAAAAATATGTATATAAAAAAAAAACTGGGGGAAATCTTTGATGGAGCTGAAAGGAAACTCTAGGGTCCGTTATCTAATAGGGTACATCTATACACTTGAAGATGTATTCCTCTACCAGGAGTCTGGATGCTCAAACACAAACTTCTGAAATTGGTTTGCTACACTGACTGGACCTATAGGCTGTGACGAGTTTGGTCTCTCCATTTTTCAAGAGAATATAACAAGGACACATAGCTGAGACTAACCCACACCTGGCTAAGCACACTACTACATACTTCTGAACCTTAACTCACTGTGTCATAATATTGTATGACCATATTTGTGTGTTGAGGATTGGAAGTACGCAGAAAAAAGTGCTTATGTCTGCATTCATGGCAATAGTTAAGTTTCAGCTTTTCCTGTTTGGTATCTCTTCAATATTTCCCTTGGTAATACAATTCATTTATATACAGTATATACAACTTGTCCCTGATAGCTGGCTGTTAGTCCCTGTCACCTGGCTGGCTGTGAGTGGGACAGGAGGGAACAGGTGGGGCACAATGATCAACCCTGTGAAGAAGTAAGAGTGTTAACTTTGCACTGAGGGTGAGGTTAGGGGTTACTGAGGGTATCATGCAGGAAGTGGAAATCAGACAGTGACGATTCGATCCTGGATGTAAACAACTCTATTGGAACCGTTCAGACTTACTTAAACATTATACAGATAGGTTTTCAAAATATAATACGCTCAAAATGTGTTAGATTGTGTTCACTGAATTAATATCACTTTTAGGTAGTGATACATTTCACTTCTTGTTGCTCATATACGTGTTATTATTGGAACACCTACACAGAACAATGAACTACTCTTGGTTCATCTGAGACGGACATACAATGCTGACAGTTACATCCAGCAGCGAACATCCTTACCAACACCACAGTAAGTCAACATTGTCTATAACAGTAATTGAAACACGGAACAACGGTGACCTCTCCATGTACACAAATACTTCACTACCAATAACACAAATACTACGTTACCAATAACTCAACACTCAACTCTGCTCATACTAATTACTTTACCCTTAATATGTCTACAGTGTCAGCTAAACATATACGATAAGAACCAATTTTCTACTGCAGGAGCTTAATAATAAATTTATGTTTTGAAAACACACTTCCTTTGCTAACAATCTGCATAATAAAATGTGATGGGCGGCAAATATGCGATTTGTGTCAAGAAAATATATTGCAAACATATTTGAAAATCTAGGGTACTTTGTTAAATTGGATGAAAAAATAAATCCTTGGCAAATCGCTTTCACTTACAGCCAGAACAGCGTCTCTCCACTCTAAATAATAATGGCACCAATGTGTTTGTTTACGGGGAAAAGTGGACATCTCTATCTATGAAGTTCACATGTGTCGAAGCGGGAGCAACTCAACATAGAATTTTAGCAGCAGACACCTCTAACAGACTGACTGACTAACTGACTGATATATCGACTGACTAACATAATACTACAAGAGAGGTCACTCCCGGTGCTTGGTTGGCTGGGGCTCTACCACTGTTTTGGTCCTGTTGACAACTTGAGGTACTAATAAGACATCATAACTCAGGTGCTGGGAGACTCACGCTAAGGTAAACAATTTCTGACAACCTTTTTACGTGGGAATCAAATTATTTCTGTAACTGCACGATGTTGTACAGTTTATTAGTGGCCTGCTGATTTTTCTAAGCTAACACAAAACAACAATATTTTATACAAAGGGAAAGTCTTTTTTGGGCAACCTTTGGAGGAATCAGAAATTATTTATTATTTATATTCAGGTAATGGGCTGGAAACAGTATTGGGGAAAATGCCTATTGTTGTGTTATATATTTTACTAGTGGAGGGAGTATCCAAAATTGAGTCTAATAAATAATCTGGGACCACTAAACTATGTGAAGAATATAATTTACTCTCACGAACAAACATAACACTTTTTGTATTATCATCATCATAACATACACATTTTGTATTGCCACATCTACTGTAATCCCTCAGACAGAAACTGGGTTAAGCTGTACTCTTCTTGTACCATTATTATTATTATCATTAAATATATTTCCCGGTAAAATAATTATGGGAAATACAAAAGAAGGGCTCAGGGGATAATTCCACATGATCATAACGTACCCAAAATAAACCAGCATTAGTAGTCGACAACACATGTACACCCACGACCCATAATAAGTATCCAGGTCTTGTTCAAAGTTCGAATCATCTTTTTCTCTCTCCTAACGACGTGTGGACTTCAGTGTAGAGTGGACAAAGTGGACATCTATCTCTATCTATGGAGTTAATTAACATGTGTCGGAGCGGGAGCAACTCAACATAGAATTTTAGCAGCAGACACCTCTAACTGAATAACTGAATGACTGACTGACTGACTGATATATGCAACTGATCAGTAAATACCACAAAGCAAAGAAGACAAAATAAGACCATCAAGCGGACACTAAAATCATCAACTAAATTATAATTGGCCCTTGTTCCTTCACACACACACACACACACACACACACACACACACACACACACACACACACACACACACACACACACACCTCGACTGTAAACAAAGGAGTATATATATACGTGTCATGGCCAACACTATAATGTGATGTTATAATATATAGGTTTACTTACTATACAAAGGGTTTTCATAGGCTTCAAGTCATATGATATTAAAGTACCATAAATAAAGAGATATGAATGTACAGTCGGCCTCAGGAATTGGTACACAGAGCATTGGTTAACAGGGGTAATTTTTATTTTGAACATAATTATAAAATGTAGGCATTGATTTACTGACCTATTCAAAATTTACCAAAATAAATAATATTACTAAAAGTGTTTGTTGGAGTCAAGAAAATAATGTACGGTACTAAATATTCTAATTGTTATGTACCCGTGATGTCACAGTGGTGTACACGAATTTCTGAGGCCGACTGTACATTAGATCATTGCCGCACAATGTGGTCGAAGTATGGAGGGAGTAAAGTTCATTCTACCCCATATCACTCTTTAGTAAAACTGCTTCGGTGCACTACAACTTATTAACGGTAATGGACAGACCACGAACTATCGACTGGCCAGCAAGAATAATTATGTAAGGCGTAAGTATCACCCTCATCACGTAAGCCGTATTTATTTCCCTCATCAATGTAAAGTGTATTTATCACCCTCTCATCACTGTAAAGCGAATTTATCACCCTTATAACTTACTGTAAGTGTAATATTAACACCTGCTCGGGGCTGTACATGCCAACACATTAAAAACATCACACTTACTGTACACAATCCATATTATCTTGTAAAATGAGCAATATATCGTAAATGCATTTTAAAAAATACGAAAAAAGCATAATTCATGGAGGCCAAAAGTGCCACAGCCAGCTGAACAAGTTAAAATACAGAATAAAGTTTTAAAATGTGCATAAAAACAGTGAGACAAGAAACAAACAGCACCAACAGCAAAGAGAACAGCACATGCTTAGCTCCAACGAAGACATTTTAATTAAGAGAATAGAATACTTTTAGTTGGTACATTAGAGCGCCAGGATTCCTCTAAAATATACCAGGAAACAGGACCAGATTAACAAAAATAATGGAGTCCTGTTGCTTGGAAGAGTTTAGAAGAATCATTTACTCCACACGTACCGACACTGTACAGTACTATACCACCTTAAGGACCCATACACGTGATGTAGTCAGAAAATTGGAGGTTAGTTAGTTAGTGAGTCCTTCAAACATTGCCACGAAACACCAACCACCAACATTGAAGGAGTTTGTTTCGTGTCATAGTCAGGAGGAATCAGAAGCCACCAGGTCTCATACACATTCACAGGGTCCTTAAAGGCTGAACCACAGAAAAATAACAAGAATCACAACACAAATTTATCCTTAACTAATTGACAGCTGAGTAATCAATATCGGCTAAAATGTTTCCAACGATGCGACGACCAACTACGGTATAAAAATTATATTCCTTTCTATAAAACAGTAAATTCGTTCGTTCCTAACTAAACTTCCCATTAATTTACTGACGAAATCTGGTAATCATTAAGATGAATAGATAGTACGGTATATACTTTTTTTTTTTGGTTCAGTGGAGCATCTTGGTTCCTCCAGAGTATGACAGGAAACAACTGGACCAGATTGACCCAAAATAGTGGTGTTCTGTTGCTTGGAATAAATTTAATAGTCTGGAGGAATCAGTTGCTATACAGAGTCAACATAACATAAAAGTGACATTAAAACTGATGGTTAAAACATTTGGTTAAAAAAAAAAAAAAAAAAAAAAAAAAAAAAAAAAAAAAAGTTCAGTGATAATCTTCGAAATTATTACAAGAGAATATTCGATCAATGTTTGTTAAGACGCAGAGTTAAACATTAATACGTATACTGGACGCTAGCACTAAATGTCCTTGTTGGTAAGTGTCACTATGTCAATTTAGCCATCAGTCAAAGAACGATTTAGAGATAGCGTGACACATTTATCTAAGACAACGAACTATACTGTAAACTAACTCCACTACTTTCCTAAACACTCACAGCATATTATAGACACGTGGATTTATACGGTGTCCATAACCGCTATTATTATTATTATTACCTACGTCAGGAAAGTTTTTATTTTATTTTTTTAGAGCTTTACCTATACCAGTGGACCACCAGATTATTTATTCACTCCCCGATACACTAATTAGCGTGGGAATTAAAGCGTTCTGCCAACACCTGACGTCATTCAAAGGCCCGATTTGGTTAAGCTTTGAAAAGAGACGAGAATATCGTCGAATGAATCTTGAAAATGTTTTTTGTTTAACATTTGCATGCAACAGGACAAAAATCTTCCGTGCCATTTTATAGACATATCCCTGGTAATTATACATTTTTAATGATCATGTTTAAAAATATCCTTTGAGCTCTTTGAGGACAGGCTGAAAGAATTTGGATAACCCAGCGACCAGGAGGTAAAGAGGTAATCTGGATAAAATACTACATGATTCCGTGACAATTTCACCAATTAAGACTGAATTATCATCGGTTCATTTGCCTACTTGCTGTAATTATTGCTCTGTTACCATGAGAGTTGTCGTCTATACAATGGCACTTTTAGCATCATCTGACAACAGTTGTTATAACAATAAAATGCTGCCGTCAGATTCAAACATCAGACTTACATTCATACTTGTCACTGGTCAGAGGTTCAACCCAAAAAAAAAAAAAAAAAAAAAAAAAAACACACACACACACTGCACCAGCCACTGTGAGTCTACCAATAGTGAATATCAAAAAATTAATCTTACAACTGCCATTATTCGCTAAGTTATTTAGTTGATGCTGTACATACTAATCCACAACAACAACAACATAATGTGTGTGTATTCTGGCTAACATTTCGTCATCATTGCCAGTTGTTGTGAGTGGTCTAAATTTATGGGTGAACCTCTGACATTCAGCAACTGATGGTGGGTGGGTGGTGGTGGAGGAGAGAACAATCTGTACCCTGCATTATATATCAGTACTCTGTTTTATATATCTGTACTCTGCATTATATATCTGTACTCTGCTTTATATATCTGTACTCTCCATTATATATCTGTACTCTCCATTATATATCTGTACTCTGCTTTATATATCTGTACTCTGCTTTATATATCTGTACTCTCCATTATATATCTGTACTCTGCTTTATATATCTGTACTCCTCTGCTTTATATCATCAGTGAGTGAACAGGGAGGGAGGGAGTGGAGGGACAGAGTGAGTATTGTTGTATGTCAAGTGGAGTGGGAGGAGAAGGTGAAGAGATTGTCTGACCATCACCACCATCCGGTATGTGGGTAACCATTGTGTGGGTCGGTCTGTATTCATAGTTAGACAAACAGGAATAAGATTATACTTTAGTCTGAATCACTCAGTCTCATGATCGGTACCGTACTTAATACCCAATACCGACTTTCTCATAATAACCAAAAAATACTAAACAAACCCGATCCAATACTGTTATCATCCCCAACTATACAATTTTGACTCCCAACTAACCCCTTTTGAAGAATAACTACGAATACAGTGCCCGTTCAGGTCCCACACACACAAGACACCACCACCACCACCACCACCGTCACTGTCCACACACATCCACAACGAGCGACCAACTAACCAAGAACCGGGATTTACCTGAGAACGAGAGGCCCAGGAAGCCAATACCTGACGACCCGCGGCGAGAAAGGAAGTCTTCAGCGCTGGAGGACATACGGGCGTCCTGGATGCGTACGTTGGGGACGGGGGAGAAGGGGGAGAGGGACATGTTGTCGGAGCTCAGCTGGTGTCGCAAGAGTCGCTTCTCCCCCGGACTGCTGGCCAGGCTTAGGTCGTCCAGCTTGAGTTTGTTGCGTTGCTGTCTGTTGGGGGGTTAAAGGGATCACTATTTTGTTTTGTTTTGGGCAAGTGGAAGGTTACTGATTCCTGCAAACTATTTCAGAAAGCAGCCCATCTTAATATCAGAGTATGGGATCTGTTTTGTTGCAATATTTAGAGGATAACGTAGACTTTAAGACACCCAAGAGGAATGAGTCCCCATAGGTCTGTTTATTAGGCAACGTTTGGGTTAGTGAGATGATATTTTTAAATAGTACGTACGTGACTAGTTAAAACCACATACACTTAACGAAACTAAACCAACAACATGATGCAAACAGAACAAACAAAACTAATCTACATAAACCTAACTAAACCAAACCAAAAAAAGAACCACGCAAGATGAACCAAACCACAACACAACCCACATAAACAAACCAAAACAAACCCAACCCACATAAACAAACCAAAACACAACCCAACCTCACACAAACCAAAATTGACCCCACCCCACACAAACAAACCAAAACAAATCCAACCCACATAAACCAAAACACAACCAAACTCACACAAACCAAACCACAACACAACCCACATAAACAAACCAAAACAAACCCAACTCACTTAAACCAAAACATAACCCAAACTCACACAAACCAAACCACAACACAACCCACATAAACAAACCAAAACAAACCCAACTCACTTAAACCAAAACATAACCCAAACTCACACAAACCAAAATTGGCCCCACCCCACACAAACAAACCAAAACAAACCCAACTCACTTAAACCAAAACACAACCAAACTCACACAAACCAAACCACAACACAACCCACACAAACAAACCAAAACAAACCCAACCCACATAACCACATAAACCAAAACACAACACAACCTCACACAAACCAAAATTGGCCCCATCCCACACAAACAAACCAAAACAAACCCAACCCACATTAAACCAAAAATTATCGCCACAACCCCATGCACTCCAACCTACCCGACCCCTCACGTATCCTACTTACCTGTCGATGTGGTCCAGCATTTCGTGAATGGTCTGGAGGAGGAATGAAAACTGGATGAGGTTGAGTGCTGGACTGACGGTAAGCGGGAGGAGCGAGGGCAAGATCCGTGTGGCCAGCAGGTTGACACTCACACCGAACTTCTTGACACCTAGCATCAGCCTGTAGATGTCTGTGATGGGAGGAGAAAGAGGAAGAGAAAGGGTAAATAATAATAATAATAAAGGTGGTTTGCGTCCATGGAGTGGTTTATTTACTCGTACTTATAATATCATTGGGGTTAATATATATGTGGTACTGGGGTAATCCATAGACTTGTTTACTATAACTGTATATATATTGGGTACATAG
Source organism: Petrolisthes cinctipes (assembly GCA_033782935.1). Lineage (NCBI taxonomy): Eukaryota > Metazoa > Arthropoda > Malacostraca > Decapoda > Porcellanidae > Petrolisthes > Petrolisthes cinctipes. The sequence continues at coordinate 12,236 of JAWQEG010000395.1, read as the reverse complement.
GGATGCTTCATTGACTTGTTGATATTGAGGTTAACATGTGGTGCTTGGGTGATTCAGAGATTTGTTTACTTACTCTTTATATTGGGGATATAAGGGTTTACTTACTCTTTTCATCTTCTCTTGTTCTCGATTTACTGGTACTTTTACTTTCCCTCTCTTCTCTCCATCTTCTCAATTTCCCAGCCTTTTCTCTTCTTCCTTTTTTTCCTTACGTACATAATTATGTTTCCTTCTTCTCTCTCTCTCTCTCTCTCTCTCTCTCTCTCTCTCTCTCTCTCTCTCTCTCTCTCTCTCTCTCTCTCTCGTGTTTTCTCCCACCATTTTACTTCTCTCCTTTCTTATTTACCCCATTTTCTCTGTTCCATTTCTTCCTCTATAAAAATACCCTCCTCCTCCTCATCCTCTCTAGATAAAACAAGTGGTGAAAGAAGAAGTCTTGAAAACAATAAGGAAAGCTGAGAATAGAACAGTGTACCTACCAGCCAGCCATGTCAACTCCATCCCTTCCTTACTTCCACAACAGATATCTTGCCCTCCATCCCTCCCTCCCTCCCTACCCTTCTCTTACCTCCTCCTCCCTTCTTACTTCCACAACAGACATCTTTCCCTCCCCCCCACCCCTATTTTCTCCCTTCTTTTATAAAACAACACTTCATCCCTCTCTCCCTCCCCCCTTCTCTCATTTTCATTCTGTTACTTCTTCCATTCCTTTTTTTTTTTTTTTTCTCCATAAATTTCTGTTACATTTCCCATTCTTCCTCTCACCACATTTTCACTTTTTCATCCATCTTTACCGAACTCATCAATTAAGCAAAAGGGATCGAGGGCTTAATTAAGGGGGAAGTTTTGTGTTGGTAAATCTGGAGCAACTGAATCCTCCAACAAACTATTATTTTTGCTCTTTTGGTCCTGTTGTTTCCTAGCATACTTTGGAGGAATCAAGGCACTCCAATGTACCAAAAAAGAATTACTACCTTAAGGAAATATTCTCGACACACTTTTGTGACATAGACGTATTCCTACATAAAATACGATGATTAAGATTAAGGGGGAAGTTTGGTGTTGGTAAATCTGGACCAACTGAATCCTTCAAACTATACCAAGCAACAGAACACCATTAATTTTGCTCTTCTGGTCCTGTTTCCTAGCATACTTTGGAGGAATCAAGGCACTCCAATGTACCAAAAACGAATTACCACCTTAAGCAAGATGAACAATATCTTCTAATATACACATACTCAGTGATCACTCTAAAGTTTAAACAATAACATCATTACGGTACGAGTTAACTTAATGTTTATTTATGGTAACTAATTTAATGTGAAAACATTTTCACAAAAAAATACACACTTTTAAAATACTACACAGTGGTAATTACTCCTTTATTTGTTTTCCATTGTCTCTTCCCACACATTTAGATAATAATTTTCCTCTATACCTTTTCATTACCCATTCAGTCTTTCATCTAACCTGCTGTTCGTCATTTCACCGGGGATTCGTCTTAATAATGCAATCAGTCCCTTCCTCCATTAGACAAAATTCATATTAACTCTCAATTATCGATATTTCTGGAAAACAACCCACTCACCCACTCACTCTTCCAGTTCCCCTCCTTCTTCTTATAATTATATCCTTTCATTCATATTTTCTTCCAATCCTTTTTCTCATATAAAATAAAGATAACGGGAATGGTTATCCTTCTAAAGAAAAAAAAGTTAGATCAGAGCAAATGTTAGATAGACGCAAACTTTCATCAACAGGTAGAAAAAGTACCGGTACTACTAGAGGATAAAAAACAACAACTTCCTTCAGCAGAGAGATAAGATAAGCGGACAGTTAAACAGGAGGAATTATATCAGGACTGTTCGCCTTCAGAGTGGAGGAAGAAAAAAAAAGCCTCAAACCGTGTGATATACCATTGTGTCTGAATTTATATACAGTGTAATTATATATATTACTGTAACCCATGAAACACCACGTAATACAATGTTGTACTTTGACTGTGAGTTTACGTGTATCATTAGTTGGCTTAATTAAAGTTTGACTTGAAATTGTGATACTCTCTCTACCCAGCTCAACTAAGAGAATCCAGACACTCTGATTTGGACAGTGAGACGCATATACAGGTCTTCTGTGTAGGTTGGTGTATCAATATCATGTAGTACGGTAACTAATTTTCTTTCCCTGCCTCTTCCTCCCTTCCTTCCTTCAGAGCCACAGACGTATATAACAGGATGATAATAATAATAATTCTTAATATGATATTGTCGGTCGGTCGGTAGCCTCGGGTTGTCTTGGTTAGTTTCCCTTCCTTTCCCCCAGATACAAGTACAGTATTTATACATACATACATACATACATACATACATTCATACATACATACAAACCACCGGGGTAAGGCATGGGGAAGGGTGTGGGAGGAGGGAGGGAGATAATGATATGATGGAGGGATAAAAAAATATATAAGAATGGGAAGAAGGGAGAAGGTGGTGAAGGAAATCAGAGAGACACGAAAGGAGGAAAAAAGAATATGAGGGAGGGATGGAGGAAAAGAAGGTAGGATAATGTAGGAGAGGGAGGAGAGGGGAAAGGAAAATTAGTGGGAAAAGAGGGAAGGGAAAGGAAGGGATTGAAGTATGGAGGAAGGGAGTAAGGAAATAAAAAGGACGAATGAAAGAAAGGAATGAGGGAGCAAGGAAATAAAAGGACGAATGGAAGGACGAATGGAAGGAGGGAGGGAGGCGTAGGAAGGAAATGAGGGAAGTAAATGAAATTAGATGGGCAGAGAGAAGGAAGGAAAATATTATGAGGTTGGTAAAGAGGAAAAATGACGAAAGATACGAGAATGAAACACGGAAATAGAGGATGGATGGAAGGAAAAGAAGTAAGAAAAGAACCATAAAAAAGGAAAGGAAGTTAAAAAGAAATAAAGAGGGAAGGAAGAACGAAAGAAAAGGATAAAGATAGAATAAGACGTAAAAATAGAACAAAAGAAGTGAGAGGATTAAACAATGTAAAAATCGAAATACAAAAGGGAATGGAAGAGTGAAATTAAAGGAAAAAGATAGACAAGGAGTGAGGGGAGAAAAACAAAACCATAGGCTCCTTCTCCCTCCCCTCACCTCACTCTCTGTCTCTCCCCTCACTTCACTCTCTTTCCCTCACCTCATCTTACTCCCTGTCCTTCTCCTCACCTCATTCTCTACCCTCACCTCACTCTCTGTCTCTCCCCTCACTTCACTCTCTTTCCCTCACCTCATCTCACTCCCTGTCTCTCCCCTCTTTTACTCCCACTGCCTCCCCTCACCTCTTGTCCCTTCCTTCACTCCTAATACCTTCTCTCACTCCCTGTCCCTCACCTCCCCATCCCCTGTCCCTCCTCTCACTCCCTGTCCCTCACCTCCCCATCCCCTGTCCCTCTTCTCACTCCCTGTCCCTCCTCTCACTCCCTGTCCCTCACCTCACCATCCCTCGTCCCTCCTGTCCCTCCTCTCACTCCCTGTCCCTCACCTCACCATCCCCTGTCCCTCACCTCACCATCCCTCGTCCCCCCTGTCCCTCCTCTCACTCCCTTTCCCTACTCTTACTCCCTGTCCCTCACCTCACCATCCCCCGTCCCTCCTCTCACTCCCTGTCCCTCACCTCAACAACCCCCGTCCCTCTTCTCCCTCCTCTCACTCCCTTTCCTTCCCTCACCCCCTGTCCCTTACTTTCCCAATCCCCGTCCTCCCTGTCCCTCCAACTGTACCCAAAGTCTGCATGGCCCCCCAGTTTAAGTTCTCCTCCAGTGGAAAACAAATAATACTTTTTTTTTCAGGAGTGACAAGAAACGCTTCCTTCAGAGTAAGAATACGAATGGGAGTACAGAGGAAGAAGAATAAAACAATAGGAGAAAACAGACGGAGGAGAAGGAGGAGAAGGAGTAATATAAAGGATCTACAAACAGCAACAGACCTAGTGGTGTTTGGCGGGCTGTTTGGTTTTATTATCTAGTACACATGGGTGAGGGAAAGTATAGTAAATAAGAAGGACGAGGAGGAGGAGGAGGACGAGGAGGAGGAGGAGGAGGAGGAGGAGGAGGAGGAGGAGGAGGAGGAGGAGGAATAAAAGCATAACAACATCAATATGGAGATGGTGATGAAGGCTATACGAATCCACACACAGTACTTCCAATAAATGATTCACTCTACCTATAACACCCAATCAAAACCCACATGATTTAAGTAGTATCAACCCTCCCGGTAACATTAATGCAGAACTTGAAAGAACTACACACACACACACACACAACCCTTCCTCCATGTAACACTTGAACAGAAGGCACTGGAGCCACGTACAGTACTAACATCTAATAATTAACCCTACCAGGAATACCCAAACAGAAGGCACGGGAGCCAAGTACTTACAACTAATTGACTTTATACGTGGAACAACCAGACAGATATATAGCAAAAGTTACATCTATAATACATACTCTTTGTAACACTTAAAATGAAGGCACGGGAGCCACGCACTGAAACACACAACACAGAAGACATGGGACCCACATACCGTACTTACAGCTAAGAACAATTATTATATATTATTAACCTTTCTCATAATAACCAAAAAACAGAAAGCGGGGGAGTTACGTACTTACAACCTTGACAATGACATCAGCGTCCTGCAACTTGACGTCAGCCAGGATGGGTAGGACGTCGTCGATGATGGCCGTCCTCTCCAACTTATCCAGGATCCTCTCGATGCAGCCCAGGACGGTGAGACAGAGGGACACGTCTGATGGGGTCTTCTCATAGATGGCCTTGGTACGGGGCAGGACTGTCTTCTTGATGGCATCCTCGTCTAGGTACTCGGAGGCATTGCTTGCTGCCACCACCGCTGCTACCTATATGGAAGAGAGGTATGGAGGGAGGAGTTGTTGTTGTTGTTGGGAGGAGGGGAATGAGGATATACGAGGAGAAGAGGAGGGGAGGGAGGGAGTGGAAGAGGAGGTTAGTGTGGTGAGTGTGGTGGTGGAGAGAGTGGAGGATAGTGTAGTGGGTGTGATGGTAGAGGGAGAAGAGGTGAGTATTTTGGTTGTACTAAAACATACGAAAATTTCAAACATTACGAGGAATTGAAATCTAAGAACTGGGTGATTAACAGAAGGTAAGTTTAGAATTAGTTAAGAATTATTCCTCAACGTTCTATCACTCAGAGAATACAGTTTTCAAGAGAGGAGAAAAAGTCGCGTTAATCATATCATATCCATCCTCCCAGGGTCACAAAATAAAATCCCTTGAAATTAAAGAAGGATGTGTTGGCCGGATGATGACAAGGCCTTTTACGTGACCTGAGTTGGTGGTGAGATTCGCGTGACCTCATTTCCTTCACCACCTTCATTCGTTTTCCTCTCTTCCCTCATCTTCATACCGTCTCAACCCTCTCTAATGCTATTTCTCTCCCCCATCTTTCTTTATTCGTCTTCTTTCCCCTCCCTCATCTTCATCCCCTCTCATCCCCTTCTTCTCCTCCTGATATTTCTTTCACTCTTACCTTAATTCGTCTCTTTCCCCTCCCTCATCTTCATACCGTCTCAACCCACTCTATTGCTATTTCTCTCCCCCATCTTTATTTATTCGTCTCCTTCCCCTCCCTCATCTTCCTACATCCTCAACTCACCCTTCTTCTATTTCTTTCCCCCATCTTTCTTTATTCGTCTTCCTTCCCCTCCCTCATCTTCATACCTCCTCAACCCACCCTTCTTCTATTTCTTTCACCCATCTTTCTTTATTCGTCTCCTTCCCCTCCCTCATCTTCATACCTCCTCAACCCACCCTTCTTCTATTTCTTTCCCCCATCTTTCTTTATTCGTTTTCCTTTCTCCCCTTCATCTTCCTGCCTCCTCAACTCCCTCATGATAATTCTTTCCTCCTTCTCTTTCATTCATTTACACCTTCCTTCCCTCTCCTCCATCCCCTCTCTCCTTTTAGTACTTTCCTTCCAGTCTCCTCACATCTTACCTATCCTCTTTTTTTCCCTCCAACCCATTCCTCTCTCACCAATCCTCTTCCTTTTCCTCCAAACCCATTCCCTTTCCTTCCAACCCTCCCCTTTCACATTTATTCCTTCCTCTTCCTTCAACCCCTTCCTCTTTCACATATTTCCTTCCTCCCTCTTCTATCTCTTCCCTTTCCTTCCAACCCCCCCTCCCCCTTCATGCACATTTACTTCTTCCTCTTCCTTCAACCCCTTCTTCTTTCACATATTCCCTTCCTCCCTCTTCTTCCCTTTCCTTCCAACCACCTTCCCCTCTTCACATTTATTCCTTGCTCTTCCTTCAATCCCTTCCTCTTTCACATATTCCCTTCCTCCCTCTTCTTCCCTTTCCTTCCAACCCCCCCTTCCCCTTCATGCACATTTATTTCTTCTTCTTCCTTCAACCCCTTGCTCTTTCACATATTCCCTTCCTCCCTCTTCTTCCCTTTCCTTCCAACCACCTTCCCCTCTTCACCTTCATTCCTTCAACCCCTTCTTCTTTCAGATATTCCCTTCCTCCCTCTTCTTCCCTTTCCTTCCAACCACCTCCACCTTTCTTCACCTTCATTCCTTTCCTCCATCACCTGTCCTCTTACACCATTACCCTACTCCCTGGGCTGTCCCTCTGTCGCCTCCCCACCACCACCTGTTCACGCAGATATCACCCCAGGCAGCTTTTGGATTTCTTTCATTTTTTTCCCAACAATTCACGAGTTTTCAAAAGAACCTCTTTTTATATCCCCTCAAAAGGTTGGTTCTGACACTCCTCTCCTCACATCATCCTGGGTTTAGATAATAGTTTCCTTCCATATGTGAAATTTCCCTATTAAATTCCCATGTTAAAAATGTTCTTATATATATTCCACCACCTTCCTATTTCCCAGTGTACAGCATGCAGACAACAAATGATCTCTCCACCCATCAATCATTCTATCCACTCTTGTTCCTGGTCTTAGTATAACCTTTTCCAACACTATACACTCGTTTAATCTCTCTTCTAACTTTATACTTTGCATTTCCTTTCCACTATGTGCCTTCAATAATTTCTACCCAAATATAATTATATATAGCGGTTACCTTCCTACTCTTTCTCTCTTAGTCTTAGATGGTATATAGTTTTCCTTACACTACCAACCTTCCTTCTCTTTTTCTCACATTTCCATTGCCCTGTTTCCAAATTTAGGCAACAGTACCCTTCCCCTCATTCTCGAGTTGAGT